>JAHZMY010003505.1:0-13649 GCA_027743915.1 Seira sanloemensis | reverse complement strand
GTTTTTTATGTCATAAATGTCCATTTTTGCGATTTTTATGTCGGACAAATTGACATTTTGACAGGACATTTATTATGACATTTATGACATAAATGTCGGACATTTAAAACGTGGACAAATTGACAAATTGACAGACAAATAAAATGTCAATTTGTCATGACATGACATCTGGCACATCTCTAATGGTAAAACAGAAAAATATTTTTAAATTTTCAATTTTTTTACATGGATGACGTCCTGGAATTCTCCACCATGCTGAAAAGTTCATAGAAGGAATTGGGAAAGTTGAGATCAAAGAAAACATCTCTCCCACCGCTCATTGTATCTCGACGGCGGCGTCGTCGTCTCCGGTAATCAAAATCAAACGGACTCCCACCGCCACCTCCACTGTCGAAGATGCCCCTCCCCACTTGAACATTTTTCGGACTCCTTCTCGAAGTCGGCGCGAGGAGGATCTGCGCAACGCAGACGAACCCGAACCTTCCATTTTGTGGGCTGACCAGCTGCTTCATATTGCCCTGGAACGTGTAGGGCGCCCTCCTCACCCCATGGCCGCCGTAATTGTCGTCGTCATAGGACCTTTTCTTCCGACCTCGGAATGAGGTCATCTTCAGTGAAGGTAGTCGGGAGATGACGAGTGGCACCCAGGTGGGGCCGATTGGGAGCCCTTGGTAGTTGAGGATGTGGATGAGGCAGTTGGAGAAGGGCTTGAGGAAACTGCTGAAATCTATGTTGTCGTGGCTTCCGTAACCCCGAGCTAAGGTCAGGGTTGTCAGAGAAAGAAGGATTAAGGCAAAATGCATGGTAGAAGATGTGATGTTTTTTACGGGCGAGAGTAAATTTTTGGAGGAATTTCAATTTTGGGAATTCGTGCTTTCTCCGGGTGAAAGTAAAAGAGTTTTCAAGTCTACTTTCACCGTGTCAAGATGACTTTCTCCATGGTTGAAGGTCCAATGGGAGAAGTTTGTGTTTGAAGTCGATGCTTTTTCGGAGATTTTCGAAGGGCTTTATTTTATTCGCGTCGGAGTTTTAGGTTCCAAAACTTTTTTGTCGTTCTGACGTTGTTGAAAATGATGAATGGAGGTGCAGGAATTTATAAAAGTGGATTTAAATTTGTCGAAGTGAAATTTTTAAAATGTGTACGAATGAATTTAAAGATCTATTTCAAAAACGGTTTGTATGAATTGGAGTTGCAGAGAGATCTGAACTTTCTCCAAGTGAAAGTCCAAATACGGTTAATTTTAGAGCAATTTTAGGATTTACAAGATAAACCTTGACATAATCAATTTAACGTTTAGCTTTAAGTAAGTGAAAGTTTTTAAATGTATGTATACGGAGGAAATACACGATTTGCATTTTTTTCCTTTTCCAAACTGAAAGGAAAAAATTATGTAAAGGAATTTCAAAATCTTAATCTGCCTATATATTATCTAAATGTATTAAATTAAAGAACTTTATTCTTGAACTATTTAAATGTAATAAATCTTTATATGAATATGTATGTATTTAGACGAATTTCAATGAAATCTTCAAAATTTTAAGTCGAGGAAAAACTAGTTTCAGATTCATATGGTCAGTGTTCAACCTGCAGTTGAAACTTTGTTTGATTCAAAGCCAGACAAATGTTCAAAAAGTTCAAGACGCAGGCTAAATCATATTGATTGTGATTAAGCAGCTAATTCATTTCCATCCTACAACCACTGAATAATTAAATAGAATCAGCCATGATCGATTTCTCAAAAAATGCTATGCTAAGTATTACACATGTATTTAGATGGATGTACCTACCTATGTACATTAGCATAAAAAGTATAGCTTCAAATCTAAACTTCCTACCTATGTCCTAGCGTCCATTTCATCTCGCGTGTTGTAATTAAAAAAGTATTTGCCTTACTAGATAATAATATTTGCAAAGTTTTGCATGGCGCGTCTAGCACATCCTGCTTGTCTAGCTTTTGACGTCTTTAAACTTCAAACTTAATACTATACTTGCCAACCCGGAAAAAATATGTTGAGGTATTTTTCCATTTCAAACTGAAACTACAATTATGCTCTAATGTTTCGGCATCGGCATAAACAAGCTTCCATGCAAAAAAATAATAATTTACCATATACATAGTCATACATAGTACATAACTATATGAATAAGCAAGTAAATCGGCACGTGCAAAAAAAAACTTGGCATTATTTTTAAATCCGCGATGACTCAGACAAACTCCGATCAGATTTGACGTCACAATTCACACCAGGAATAATTTAAAACATATTAGGTAACTAACTACCAATTGCGATTTCGTAAGATTAGGAATTTAAAAAGTTGCTGTTTGTTTCGCAAGTCGCCCCAAAAGTCATATTGCCATATTTGACTGACAATAACAAAATTCGTATTCCAAAATTATTACGATTGTGTAACTTTTTGGTATAATTGTTTGATTCATTGATGGCGCACATGCGAAAAGAGAGCACCGGGTGCGTTCATCACAAAACTCTTATTCTGGAAATGTGCCGTGGTGCTCCTCACACTGCCTCCGCCGAAGGTTCCGCGACCACAACTAAAGTCGTCGTCATCATTTTCCTCCTCATCGTCGTCGTCGCCATCCCGATGAATCCTCTTCCCAAACTTTCCGCCACCTGGTCTCAGCTTGATTCCGTATCTTGGATGGGGGTACAACTGGGTCTGGATGTTGCAGATGTAGGGCAGCTTCCGGAACTCCTCCAAGGCTTGGCCGTTCTTCTCGCCCTTCACTTCCTCGGAGTAGGCAAAGACGACGATCATAAAGTACATTTTGATGAGGAAGCCTGTGGCGGGGATCGAGAAGCCGGCGACGATAAGCCAGACGTAGAGGGAAAATATGCTTCTCTGAAAATCAAATAAATGGGCTAATGTACTAATTATTACGCTAATTAAGTTAATTACAGCTTAGGTTTGGACAGCGTGGAGTTACGTATTTGATGCCGAGGTAGAGCATCAGCACCATCACGTTTTGGAGGGCGGCGAAGAAGAGGACGATGACGATCAAGACCCACTCGAGGGTGTAATCGGGTGGCCGGTGCTTCGGCTTCCAGATAAACCGGAGGGGTTTGTTGGGCTGCTCGGAGGTCGGAATTGGGATCAATGTCATTTCTAGAGAAAGTTATATCACGGAAAAATTATGTATTTATAATTGCAATACCACGCATGTTTTTTTGTGTTTGGAATTCGAATTACCAAAAATGGGGGAATACCGATAAAATTTTAAGGTAAATGTCATTTATGGACTCAAACAAAACTTAACAAAAATATAACGAAGCCCATTTTTCATACAAAGAATGGAAAATATTCAACGGTTGGGGCATTGTGAGACAAGTGCCACATTGCGCTTGTGGCATTATCATAACAATTAGTAAATTGAAGGGTTTGAATGGTCATTTGGGTTATTTTAGGTCATAAATTGCAAATAGATGCAAAATAATGATGAGATTGTGGAAAAATAAAAACATTTGTCGAGGAATGCAACCGTTAAAATCGTAAGATTTTTTGTCAATTGTCGTGTAACATTTTAGATATATCATTTTGACGCGTCTCAGTCTCAAGTCAAATACTGTTGGGAATAATGAATTGTGAGTTTTTGAATTTTAAATGCGACCAACAGAACAGGTTCGTTAATATTTAATTAACGAAATGTATATTTTAAAAATTAAATTTTGTCAAAGGTTACATATATACATATGTGTATGGAATTTTTCTAACCTGTTGTTGTAAGAAGCCCCTCACTCGAGTTCAGATCAGCTCTGGTATCATTCCCATTCGGCGACTCCGTGGTCCATGTGCTGATAAGCTCCGTCGTACCGGCCACCAGCGCTGTAGGAGACTCCGTCGTCGAAGCACTTGGCTCCGCTGATAGAGTCACATTCGTCTCCGCCGTCAGCTCATCGAAATAAGAGATGAGGGTCGAACAAGCGACGATGGTCAAACTGCCGAGAACCTGAAACAGGAGTTTATTTTTCAAATAATTTCTGTGAGTATGAATGAATCTATGAAAATATTTATTTTTGAAATAGATATAGAATCAAAATCAAAGAATTTGTAATTTGGGATGGCGTTATTACAAAATCGGCGAATGCAACCAGCTTGACGCCTTTCTCCAGAGGATAACCGCAGGTGGTGCAGGGATGCTCTATAATCATTTTTTTATATGATTTGTCTTAAAGAGAGCACGTTTTGGTCGAATTATATGTAAGGAAAATTATATAGATATATCCTTAATTTTTCTGATTAAAATGTGATTTTATCGTTTTTGTTTGCGATAAGGGCGTTACTCCTAATCCCTATGTATGTAAAATTCGAATTACAACTTAAACTTGTACATAATTTGGAATCGACAAAATATATAATATTAAATATTATATGTAATAAAGTGAGTTTAGTTTTATTCGCCAAAATTTCTTGTTGTCTTTGATGGATCTCGTTAAAATTGATAGATCGGAGATAGTAGTTGCTCATGTACATATGTATGTGGCTCTTGGCTTTGGCCTTCAACTGGAACTGGAAGTGAAGAGTCCTTATCTAAAGGACTCTAGAATAAAAAATCAATACTGGACGATTCTCGGGCATTTTTTATTATCTAAAATTCCTTCATTGTTCACAAAGAAAGTAACTACAATACAAAGGAAATATAGTATTCGACAAACAATTCAATTGAGTTATACATAGAATTATTTCGTTCTATTGTGTATCTTTTGTATACTGATATTGATTGACCTTATCAGAACGGAACACGTGGTGGTGGCCGCAAAGAATTGCAACTCGCTTTGAAAACAGAACGACTTGACGTTCTCTCTGAAGAAGGCTGAATTTCACGGTGCCCCGTATTTATCACTGCCTTTCTTAAAAAGAAATAATTTGTACTTTTCCACTTTGCCCCTCTTCAGGGCCGAAGCGCCGTTAGTTTCCGTAAGAAATCGGGTCAACTGAGGTCTCGAGAGCATTCATATCCATGTGTCCATCCTCAAAGGCCACTTCAGACCAGAAGATAAGATGCTTCTGCTGTCAAAGGGTCCTCTGAAGCTCCTCCTCGTCCTTGGGCTGGTGGCAATGACAATTGCATCATGTCAAAGGGAAAACAGTAACTCACTGAGAAGAGAACCTGTACCTTTTGAAAATGCATGATTGGGAAGAGTTGCTTCACTTTCTTTCTTTCCCAGGAACATGCTTCATTTGCAGTTCCGAACCAATTAACTGTCGCAGGTGGTCACCCTAGAAATTGTAACACGAATCCAGTTTTATGCGATCCCGTGGCCCTAACTGGTATGAGAACAGCTTCGAACAATTTGCGGCAAAGTTAAGTGATTTAGCAAAAGTGCAGATGCGGAAGGCATTGAAAGTTGTGGCTGTGGGGGGGCAAGTCAGAAATCCCAGATATTACTGCCAGAATTAATATTGAAAGGCTGTACCGGTGAGACGCAGGTGATCGGCGATTCATTTACGAATTTGCTAAAAAAATTGATGCTCAAATGATATATCATACATATCTTTTGTTGGCATGTGTAACGACTTCAACGGTTACACGTGGTAACAATTTTTGGAATCCTCGTAAAAAGAGTTCGGGTGTTTGGGTGTCATCGTGCTGGCGAACACGAATAAATTAATATTCTGCTGAATGCTGCAGCTACTAAATAAGAGGAATGCCTGTCTCTTTCTGCCATTATGTAAATAGCCATGGCGGAAGTGAAAGTCGACATTGGCAGTCAAGTACACGGGAGATTTTAAAGAGTCGTGAAAATAATTACACTTTTACGTGCCTTGGTCTTCCTTGTGTAGAAATACTTGATAAAGAAATGTCGATTGCAATTTAATTAAACCCATTCGCACAAATATTTTCCCATTTTAACCCAAGCCTTTACATGCCTAATTTTATTCTCACCCGAATTTTATATGACATGCTTTAAATAATAGTTAATTTTATGTTAAAAGATAAACGTCTAACAAACTTTCAACTTACAAGGAATAAAACGATATGAAGAATAACCACATTTGAAAGAAACATTTAAAACATATTACATTTCACGCGATGATTTAGTACATACATTTATACCTTCTTACCAATATCAATCAATAATTAAATTAATTTTAATGTATATGTAATACATACGCCACCCAATTCTAACAATTTTTCTTCTTCTTACGATATTTACTTTCATCATTTCATAATCGCTAAATTATATTTCTGAATAAGTATAATAATATTTAACATTCACAGTTAAATTGAAGGCTGGAAGATTTACATTTAAAAAACTTACAGGTGAAGTATACTAAAGGCCTGTAAAAAGTTTCTAAAAAAGGGTGAAGGATGTTTCCTTTTTTCCATACTACTTCCTTCCAGTCTTCTTCTTACTTGGGCCTTGACCTTTGTCCTTGACCTGGTCCTGCTCAGGCTTATTGTTATCCTCACCCGTCTTGGCCATCTGTTGAGCTTCCAAAGCGTGGTTACGCAACTCCATCGCTTTCGCTTCCTTCAACTTGCGAGCCGTGTCCTTCTTCATCGCTTCCAGCACCAAGTTGAGACGTGCAGGCGTTAACGCCACGTTGGCCCTGTCAAGGTCGCCCTATAATCCAAACAGAAAAAAATAAACAATTTGCATTTTCCCTTTTAATGAAATTATTGGCGATTGGCTGTTAGTTAAAAATAGAGTAATATTTTCTTACAGATGCAAAGATTTAAAAAGTATTTTAACTAATCTAACAATTATTGTTAACCTGTTGTGGGGGAAGTATTAAGCAAGCAGTTATTTTCTGTTAGTTTCGTTACCTTAAGCATTCTCAAGAACGTCTCGGGGTCAGTCGGAAAGTTCTTTAGGGGAAGCGGTTTCGCGTTCAAACTGCGGCACTGTCTGTCCCTGAAAAAAGGAAATTAAATCAAAAAGTCTAAATTAAATTCAACTCTCATTAAAAACTCCAAAGCAGGGCAAGGTATGTAAATGTTTTTTCTTTCAACGGGAAGATATTTGGAGAACGTTTCTAACATCTAACATGGAATTCAAACTAAAGTTTTGATCTAAATGCTGGATTCTTTTTTTGACAATTGGACACAATCTTCTTATTTTTTTTATAAAGGAATAATTCGCATATGAATTCGGCTTTGTAAAATTGGAAATGTACATATACATAAGTTGATGTCTGCAAAAGTGGCAATATGACTTTTGGGGCGAATAGCGAAATCTTTTATTTTAATCCACATCATTTCTTGTATCAGTGACAGAGAAAAGCTGCATTTAAATTAATCGACAAAAATCAAAATAATTTAACAAACTGTTCATTTTTCTCAAATTCTTAAGTAAACATATCATCAAAATCTTTTCATATTGCCACTTTTGCAGGCAACACCTTTTTCAAGTTCCAAATTTTATGTTATCGACATACGTAATTAACATTTTTGAACTCACGTCTCTTTCTGATGATCCCTCATTTCCTTCTTGGAGGCGAACACCTGGCCACACTTGAAGGTGCACTTGTACAGCCTCCTGCTCGCCTTGACGGGCTCCGCCTTGTCATGCAACTCCTTCTTATGGTGCTCCATGCAACACCTCCGATTCGCCTTGAAGTCGCACTTGGTGCAGCTCAGCACCAACGCCTCAGCCCCGTAGGTCAAGTGCCTGTCGAGCTCCTTACAAGTCAAAAACTTCTTGCCGCAGGTGCACCAGCACCCAACCTTCTTCATATCACGGGCGTGGGCGGGCGGGATATCCACTCCGTTGTGCTCACAAGGGGTGCACTTGAAGGTCACAGGTTGTCTCTTCTTCTGACCCGGCTCTTGGGTGAAGTGCCTGACGACGTACTGCTGGTCCTCATGGAGGACATCCTCTTCATCACCTTCATCGTCCTCGTCCTCGTCGGAGTTGTCGTTGTCATCCTTGCCCAAGAAGAGATCGTCGATGCCATGGCCATGGTCATACCCGGCGCAGGTCAGCCCACCCTCGGCACCCTCGCTGGTGTTATCACTGTCGCCCACAGTGCTGCCAGCTGCAGAACCACCCGGCATGCTCGGGATGACACTGTCATAGGAAGACCCAAACCAGAGCATTCAGGTCTTGAAGACATTCTAATTAAAAAACAAAAGCCTCACCCGTGTTGGTACATCAGCTGTTCCACGGTGAAGCCTGCGGGCCCCTCCGGGGTGAAGACGCCGTTGGCCACGGAGGAGTACTCCTCCAGCCTGCTGATGAAGCCATCAAGATCCTCCTTGGTATGGATCCCGTTATACTTGAAGGAGCAGCAGCATGAGTGACAGTACAAGTGAAACATCTCGTATAACTCTTGTTCCGAACCAATATTCATTCTTACCAGCTGCATGGCAATCTTGAGGCCTTGGTTAAAGACCTTGATATCGCCTAGCAGCTCCTCGTCCTCCTTCGACCAGGTCCAGTTGGACGGCTCCGAATTGTCAATCGCGATTTTGATGACGCTGGCAAGCAGGGTCATCAGCAAGTCCTCGTCCATAATGGAGTCAGGGTGGAGCTCCGAGCCGTCCTTCCTGTACCTGGGACCGGAAGGAGTCGGCTTGGCCTCGACCTCACCACCAACAGCGCCTTCCAACTCCTCCTCCTCTTCAACGGGAAAGGGATGGAGAAGGGGCGTGACCCCCTCGAACAGGCAGAGGTGGGGGTGACCGCCCCTTGCCGCGGTCTTAGACTTACCCTTACCCTTCTTCTTACCTCGCGCCTTCTCAGGTGCTTGAGCCTGAGCCTCCTGATCCAGATGGCGTTGGATCGCCAGGTCCAGAATGTTCTTCAGGACTTGCTCGTCCACCGTCAGCTCCACCTCGGAGGACCAGAAGTAGTGGTCCTTGTAGTCCTCGAAGAAGTTGGGGTTCACGTGGCCCGTTAGGGTGTCCACCATGGCGCTCCAGATCTTGCTTGCCATGACGTGGCCGAGGTCGGCACGTTTTTTCAGTTGGAGGAGGGCCCTGTACATTGCATGGGCTTGGTTCCGGAGGAGGAGCTTACCGCGCTCGTTGAGGTCCTCTTGGATGTCCGCAGTCATTTGCAGGTCCTTGAATGCTTCCATCATCTTGTCCATCTTGAATAACTGGAACACATCAACGATACGTAAATAAATAAGTCCACATAAAAATATTAATATTACTAAAACGTAATTATTCCAGCAAAGAAATTGGTGTTTTTTTCTTCAAAATATGGCAGTTGTGCAAACCCAGGAAAAAGAAAAAAAGTCAGCCAGTTTCGAACTGGAACAGCAGAGATTCTTCAATTAAATTAATGATTGCACAAAGTAAAAATGCAAAAGAGTGCAAAATGTTAAGTTGACTAAGTAAGCTGTAAATTAACAATATTCAAAGAAGGTCTCATCGTGATTTGCAAAAATACGACCTTAGTGCCAAAAGCCGTTATTACAAAAAAGCCCCTTAAAAATCCTTCCACGAGCTTTAAATATGTATCACGAATAAATTCGAAAACATACCTTTCTTTCTTCAATTCTCGCAAACTTGCAAAATATGGTGCCACTGCAAACTGCAACTGTCACAATCACGGTCAAAGTCAAAGTCTGTTTTTTTTCTCAGAAAGGCAGTACACTTAAATTCCAAAATAAACACTCAAGTTAAATAAACTTTCTAAAAACAAAACATTGCATTTATAAAATTAGGCGTATTCGCAAATATTTAGGCTTACCGGATGTAATGCTGGAATTTTCCAGAAAAGTAACTTCAAATTCAAACTAATCCTGGAGCCTGGAGCAGCTCTTTCCTCTCTCGCCAACGTCGTTAATCTGATCAAAACGATGAAAAGGGGACAAAGTGACAAAATGTCAAATTCACAAATTTAAACTAAACTTCGGCTTCGGGATGTGCTCGATTCACAATCTCAAAACTCAAAATAAAAATCCAAAAAAAAACTTTGAGGTTCAATCGCAAAGTCGCAAATGAGACTGAAGACGGGTCTTGGTCTTGGGAAGGGTATATTGCCAAAAGAGAAGCTTGCAAATATCGGCGTCGGTGACACGTCACCCGAGAGGTAAAAGTGCATATATTACATGTGTATGTACATGTATTATAGTACAAATTGCAATTCACATCCACATTGTGACTTCCACGGTTCCACGTCAGCCAAAGGAGCTAAAGCTCAGTTAGGTATATTATATAATAATTATGATCGTCATCATCAGAAAGAAGCCATTAATGATACAGTCCCCTGCCTTGTCTTCTAGGAACGACCGAACGACGGATCGACGGATGCGAGGCAATAAATATCGGCTTACAAAATAACTCCTCGTTTTAATGGCTTTCGTCGCAGTTTAGAAGGGTTTGTCTTCAATTGAGTTCTTGGAGCTGCGACGAGCTGGAGACTGGAGAGTCGAATGCATTTGCTAGGTTTTAATGGTGGATTATGTTTGTGGAACTGTGGCTGTGATTTTGTAAAAAAACGTTTCATTTCTTTTGGCATAAATATCCCATAATCAGAAATTGAAAGGGTTCGTTGTCACCCAAAATGCCAAAATACCGTAGCGTATCCACATTTTACATATATGTAGGTATGTGCTCGTAGTCATTCATCATTAGTCCGAATAAAAAAATATGTACCTAGCATTTTTTAATGTATGCAAGCAATTGCTAATTGCAATGTATGTATGCAACTTTAAAAGTTTCATGTATGTAAACCATGCACATCAAATAGTTGTATCAGGGTGGAATCAAAATATTTTAGTGTAAAATATATGATATAATTATTTCAATTATGACATTTGTGAACCATCTAGCTGTGGCTGTGAACATGATTGGCGATTGACGGTTGATGATTACCCACATGCAATTTCAATTCAAGGTCATAATTTTAGGCGGATTTTTATTTTCAATAAAATTCATTGTCAAAAGGAAATTGTGTCCAAAAGCTTTTTTGAAGTCTTCACAACTTCTTTTCTGCTTCCGACATGTTAAAATTAAACATTTACCTTCAACTGCAGACTGCCTTCTTTTTAAAATTTTGTAAAAAAAGAACATACAAATGAAACCCGCCATCATGAACAATTCCACGGAAAAGACTCAAAAAGACACGAGTCTCACGACACCCCAGTCCTACCTAATGTCGTACTCCAATAATCCAACGAAAAATTAGCAAATATCTTTCAATTTTCACCTTAGAATATTTTTTTTTAAATCAGAACCGCCTCCGATTTCCCAAAACTTCCAACCCCATGACCGCCACCGCCACCCCATTCAACGCCACCCAGACGACTGCGACCACAAAAATCCTTCGCATCCCAATCTGATCATTCTGCAGCCTCATCCTCTTCTCCTCATCTTCGAAGAGCGGCAACTCCCTCAACAGCTTGAAGGCCCAATTCGCCCACCTCTCACTCAGCTCCATGAGCCCCCCTTCCCTGATCCTCCGGAGTGTCACCGCCATCCAGTACCTGTTCTTCACGTACATCTCCAAAAAATGGGGCTCTGAGTCAATCGCCTCCGGTATCCCTACACAAATATGGTGACCCCCAGTCAACTCTTCAATGCTCTTTTGGATGAGTAACCCCGCATTCTTCTGAGTGTTGGAGGGGAAGAGCATTAAATAATTACGGGCCAAATACTTGGCGAGGGTCGCTATTCCTGGGGTCTCGTTCCGGATGGCGTGGAAACTCGTATCCAACTTGGCGCCGAGGCCGCGGATTCTAAATGTATGCTGGAACTCGGTCCGTGGCGTCGAGTTGGTGTTGTTTGGAAACCAAATGATTTTGTAGCCTTCAGAGAGGATCTGAGCCAGGCTTCCGAAGGTCTCCAAAGGACTGGGGGCAACCACAAGGCTGGTCACCGAGTTGGAGTAGCCCACCCCGAGGAAGAATGATAAGCAGTTCATCAGGACTAAAACTAATTTAACGTTTCCTCCAAAATCCCTCCCCGCGGATTGGTTCAGGCCGATCCTGATTTGAATAAACAGACTCCGCCCCACAACCCCAAAGGATAACTTATCATTGTCAATGCCACTGGAACATTTAACCAGTACCAAAATCCCTGTAAATGACAGCATCGATATGGCAATCGCACCCCATAAACCCGAGGTGAATGGCGATAACCACAACGACGCCCTCAGAATTCCGTTGGAGCCGCTAACGGCTTCTTTACAGTACATCGCCGTATTGTCCCTGTGGTAAGCAAAGTTGAGACCACTTCGGGTGAAGTATGGCTTGGCTCTATAGTCTTGGTAGACCAGAGACGTTACCAAGTACTGGTTATGGAGTCCGGGCGACACCCTCTCCAACTCCTTGGCAAGGGAGTAGATCTCAACTGAAAGATTGTGGGTCTGCTGAAGGTACATTAAGGTCATGAGGTCGATTTTACAGTGCATCACACCCAAGTGCCTCATCCTGATGAGGTGAGGGCACACATGTCTGTTGGAACTGTGGTAACGGAGAAAGTCCGACTCTAAGTGAACCAAGACCTTCACCGGTGCCCCGTTCCAGTAATAATAGCGCTCTTTGTGGGTCGCCAAAGGATTCGAGATAAGCTCAAGTAAAAACTCCTCTGAAATTATTTCAGTTTGATGCTTAAGGGGACTTATGAGTAAATCACCGTTAATTTGAAGGAGGAGAATTTGTGCCGCCGGAAGATATGACAGGTCCAAGTACTCGGGGACCTCAGAGTCGGCTTCCAACTTAAGGAAGAAAATGACATTTCGAGGGTCTACCACGAACTGCGTCAGGTTTAACAAGAGGAGTTTGTACGCCGCATTGTCACACGGGGAGATGATGACATTCGTCATCCCAGCTTGGAAGCGGAGATTGAAGCTGTGATTAAAATTATCATTGGAGGTGGAGGTGGATATGTAATCTTGGTTTGAGAGGAGTTTCAGGGACGGGCTGGAGGAGTATAGCCTATCCTGAGGGCAGTCGAAGCCGAGGGGGATGATAATGAGGAGGTGTGTCTCCATGTCGAGGTGGGGCAGGATGAGATTTGACATGTAGTCGGAGACGATGGAGTTAGGCTGCTGGCAGTTGGTGTTGGCGTTGGCGGTTTCATCCCCTGGGTAAATTAGTGGGAAGACGATGAAAGGCAAAGTTAACTGTAGTTTGGATGATTTTGTCATTTCTACATATTTTGTCATAAATATTCGAGAGTCGAAAAAGGTTTGGGAATGCGACGAAATCGGAATATGACGAGGGTTTGGGTTTGATTACTTGGTTTAGGTAGATACGTGACATATATGACTGTTGACTGTCGTCTGGCATTTCTGGGTCAAAAAAGTCAAAGTCAATTAACGGATTATGTATTGAAGGAACGAGGTTGTTAGCGGAAAGTGAAAAAACGTGACACTCGAAAAGCTCGTTGATAAGACATGACGATGACACTACGAGCTCAATTATTAGGGATTAGACTTGAAAGGATTATAACTGAGAGCATTGACGTTTCGCACTCTACGAAATCGTGAAAAAAGACTTATACATAGCTATAAGCTTATCTTAAAAACCATATTTGAAGAAACTTAATGGATGTTGGAAATGGTCGTTTAGGTAGGTACTTGTCACGTAGGCATTTGTGATCGGCAATACAACGTGCCCCTCCAAAATATATCTGACAATGAGGGACTACGAGGGTGTATTCGTCCGATTTTGATAATCAGCATATCGTTGGAAAGCGCGTGAAAAGTTACATATGCTCCAAAATTTTTAC
>JAHZMY010003504.1:0-12399 GCA_027743915.1 Seira sanloemensis | reverse complement strand
CTGCAAATTATTTACCTTCTGAGCTCAACTGCTTCCTTGTTTAACTTCAATTACCATTTGGTAATTTTTTGTCAAACCTTTCATATTGCAATTAGATTTTTAAACACAACTACCCTCATTTTTGAGCGTGTTATCTTGGAATTTGTACTCATTTGAACTTGGATAAAGCCCACATCTGTGCTAGTAGATAATTTGGGAGATAGATGCGGTTTCACCTAAGGTCTTTCCTTAAGTCAAAATACATTGTCATAAGTTTTTTTCCATTTGAAAGGTTCTTCAGCACAATTCGCCGCCAGTAGGTTGACTAACGATAATAATGGGATTTATGAACGATTCAGATGATTTTTTGGGAAAGATGTTGGTTTGAGAATGTATTTTGTAACGTAATTAAAGTACAAACAGAAAATCATGAGAAATTTAAATATTCGAAAATTCCAAGTACTCTAAAAGTAGGAGCCTCAGAAAATACGTACTTAAAATACGTAAAAAACTGTTTTTATTCAATCAAGAAGAGGGCAATAGGCCGTGTGTCTGCATTACACTAACTTTCTGTTAATTTAAAAACTACGTTTTTATGTTTAGACATTTCTTAGAATTTAGATGGAATGAACATTAGAATTTAACTGAAACATACAATTTTATTAGCTTGTACACAACAGAGCTAAAGATTCTATCCACTACAGGAAATCTTAAGGGGTTTCACCCTTTGGAAAGCAAGATTTGTTCCTGCGCAGACTTGCGGGGGAGGGGGAGTTGAGAGACCCATCCACAATCAGCATTAGTTTCGCCAAACGTCCCAGCAAAATTCTAATGATATAAGCATATTTGATAGGATTCGTCTCCCACAGAGATACAATGCATGCGATGTTTTTACTAAAAAGTTTTTTATACATAGGTACGCATCAAAAATTATTTTATTTTGACCTAGAATTTTCAACGGAGCAACTCTTATCCGTTCCCCTGGGATTTTTTGGGGGGAGCATTCCCCCTCCTCACTCTGTTCCGTGGGCACTTGGGGTAAGACATTGCAGGTCTTCCACTTCTTTTCATTTTATAGTCAAAAATATGTAGTTCACGCAAATCTTCACTCAAAGAAAAGCTGTGCGTGTCAGTGTGAAACTAAAAATTTACGCCAGTTTTGGAACACTTGGGGGCTGGTCATTTTCACATTGGAATAGGTCTGTTTTTGTCTTTGATGTTGGTAAAATAAACATTTGTTGCTTGTACGCAATGTATATAAGTTTTAATTTAAACAAATAGCTCCAGGGTAGGTTGCCCACGTGATACACCAAAATGTTGACTCTAACTAAGGACTTCGGTTGACCATACATTTGAAAGAATTTCAAGCTATCTCAATGTTTTTAAAATTCCAGTCAAAATTCAAGCGATTAATTTATTCATGCCCAAACCAATCTTTAAAAACTACTATTTCATTACATTTATAAGATAAAGTTACACTAGCATTTGAAACATTGAAAATTAGTACATGTGATGACAAAATATGACCGATTTTTTATGCTAATTTGTACAAAACGCAAATTTGTTCTATCCATGGGATTGAATAGAACTTTTAAAACTTAGAATCTAAAAAATCTAAAAAATTAGAATCTAAAAAATTTATTAATTAGTAACTTCATCGTGCATCCAATGTGTCATGTATCTCGTCACTGCTCTCAACCGTTATGATGAAATACGTCACGATCAAACTGCAATACTACAAGAAGTTAAAAGATTTAATTTAGATTTTAATTTACTTTAAAATCCACTGAACGGTGAAACTATGAAAATACTATTTCACATCTGCTTACACTGGCCACGAGCGAGTAGCTGATTGTGAACGCATTTCCTCCTTTGATGCCAACCTCGTTTGCCTGCAGCTGGTGTAAGACGATCTGTAGCTCGTCGATTGGAACATGTTTCCGGAAGTTGTCTTCCCCCAGCCACAGCCTCAACGTGGACATCTAAACCGTTAAAGGTTAAATAACCGTTAAATAATAAAAGTTATGCACAAACAGGATAGGGTTAGAACCTGGAAAAACTCAAATTGGTAAGCACTAGTAAAATCCTGCAAATACCGGTAAAATCCGAAAAATAATATTTTGGGCGCTCGAAGCCCAGCTTTCCACAACTGTCCAAAACATCCATTTTAAGAGACCGGCGGCAGTGAGAGAGACAAATATTGTAATATTCGTAAATGCGTAAATTTCCATAATTTTTGGACATTTTTAACTTTGGAGAAACATTTTTCCCATCCCGTTGGTAGCAATCCCGACACTTCTTTGGACACGAAATAATGCTCGAACGTCAGCTTTTATAATCTGATAGAAATAAGTCAAGTTCTTTTCAAAATTAATACAAAACTGAATTAAATTTTGCTTTTGCATGGAATGTTAGGGACGACTTTGATTAATCTTATTTTTGATTCGTACTTGAAGGCTTTATGTAGAAATAATTTGTTGGCATAATGTTTCAAATTTAACGGACATTATCTTGAGAGGTAAAACTACGTAGATTAACACATCATTACGAAGCCTATTGCAGCTGATCGTCCAATCTGATTGATTTGGAATTCTCCCGGGTTACAAAATTGCATTTTTGGTATCAAAAGCCGGAGCAAAATTTGTTCCATTCTCCATTCTCAATTCTCCATTTATTCTCAGATTTTATGAACGTGGCAATGTCAGCGGAAAAGGCTAATGTAAAAATTCTTCGGTTAAACAGTGTCAAAATCCTCAGAGTAAAATACGAGTCAGGAGAGTGAAAAATACAAGCTGGGAAAAACGATTAGTTATTTTGTAAGAATCCTGAGTTTGGGTTGCCTTCTTCATAATCACAAGTAATTTTTTCATTATATCAATTGCAATTACGCATTTACTCTAGTGTTGGGTATTTTCCAATCACAAGCTTTCTCCGGAGAAAGGTAGAAGCCCCTTTTCCGAGAATATGTACAACGTATCCAAATCTGTTCAAAACGTCCGCTGTATGCATTACGTTATTCGCTGCACAATGCCCCAGTCAATGAGTCTGTTCTCAATTTAATTGTAAATTGTATACATTGCGTTGGAGCTTTGAACATTTGAAGCACCTAGACTTAGTATGTCCAAAATGGTATTTACCGCTTTTCCCTATTTTAGTTTCCCCCACTTCCAATCCCGATTTGCTCATCCTAAATGATAAGAAGAGTTGAACAAAATTTGTTCCACAAAAAATAGGTTAAAGGGTTAGCTTGAAACTCGCCACTTGAAACCAGGGTTTATGCACATATTGCTGTAAAGCAGATAGATGTGTCAAAATTTTCCTTCACTTCATTAAAATTTAATTACATAATTTAAACCTACTCCAACTGTCGGGACATTCGAACCAGTGAAATCGGAAAAATCCGAAAAATCTCTCGTCTATTGTTTGTCTCATACATTTTTATGAAACGCATATACTTAGGTTTACATATCATACCCATGGCGCTAATTATTCTCTGATTTACTTGTGACTGTACTAAGCAAATTCATGAATGCGTATAAATTATTTATTTAATTATTACAATCCAGGGATGCCGGTGTTTGAACAAATTCCGTTCATACGAGACAGTTTACGGAACCTTCCCTCCATTTAAAAATATATAGATCAAGGTTTGGAAGTGCTCTGATTTTATGAGACAGCTCCCATTTTAAAGTATTTCGTGTTTTGAAAATCCAGAATTCCTGCAATAGATATACGAATTTGAAAAATGCAGTCGTGTCGAGAAATCTGCTGAAAGTGTCGATTTTTTTGAATCACAAATCGGACTTTCACGGAAGCCCTGGACTGAAGTTGACGTTTTTACCCTTACACAAAACGTTTTGGACAAGTCTTCTTTTTCTGTGGGATTAGAACATGAAGTAGCGTCGAAACTGACGCCTGCATCTTTTTGGAGCAAACTTTGATCGGTATACAAAAGCCGATAAAAAAATTGTCGATCTGTTATACATATTCATCATTCATCAATTTTTTTACCCGAGCACAGACATCCGCCGAAAATAGGAGAATGCTGAACGTGTTGAAGTAAAAGAGCAGCATGAAGACCTTGACATAAACATCATTTGTCAGCAATGTCAGATCGAGATTGACCGAATAGAAGATAATCGCCTCAGCCAAGAACCAAGTCGGAAGGCTGCCCAGAGCCTTGTTAATGGCACTCGATAAGCTTCGTATAGCTTTGTATTGACCATAAACAATGTTCCATCTCTTCAAGGGATCCTTGGGGGCGACAGCAGAATCCTTGCTATGCTCAGACGTGTCAGAGATTTTGTGGTTTGGAATGGGATGGTATTCCCTTGAGTTGAGGTCGAGATCCCTCCGCAGATCGGCGGCGAAGGTGTAGGTTGCCGTCCACAAGGTCATGACGTGGGAGAGGATGCACAAGTCGGTGAAAAGACCGAAGAGGTATCTGAATTCGGATGGAAACATGTCGTTTATGAATTTGTAAAATTGGACAAATGCAAAAGTTGTTTGTGAAACAGGCTGTGTGATTTTAGGGGCATATTGCAAAGCCGGTTCTAAAAAGCTCTCAAAAGCAGTTTTTTTTTGGCATACGGCCTTTTTTAAACGACAGATTTTACATATATATAAAATTTTATGAATTCATGTCGCTGTAATGATTTTAAAATAGCGCTAAATTGTGATTGATTTTAAACTAAAATCTATCCTGATTCAAGTTTATCAAAAATTCGCGTGACAAATATTGTTTCGTAAATAATCAAACACTTCCAGGCGAGAACTTAATTACGTTACGATATGTATAATCAAACAGATAGATAGATACATTTATCCACGATTCCATGCATGTAGTGCGGAGTGAATTACTCTTCTACATTTTGAAAAACAATATTATTCAATTAAGAGATATATGATTTGCTGATTTTGAAAATGAATCAATAATTCTATATATTTTTACTCGTACTTGTACTTAACAACACTGGGGAAATCAAACTGCAGATCTACACGTAGAGAGAAATGCCATATTAACCGGAGATGTCATTGAGGCGTGGGCTTCGCACTTTTCTTTTTATTAGGCTTTCTTGATAACAATTAATTCATGATTTGACGAGATATTTTAATGATGAATGGTAGACCTTTTTAGTAACAACCGGAACCGAGTTACATGGAGAATTTGAATGGACTTTCGAGTGACAACGATTCAATCATTACAGATGAATTTTGTAGCAACTGGTGTACTGGTGATGTTTCCTTACGTATTTATTTACGTAGTGCGGACAATTAAATTGAATGAGCCTTTGCCCACAAACGACCTAAACTGATGCACTTCTTTTCAAAGCACTGCCACATATATGCAAAAAAATACAAATGGTATTTTTTTTAAAAACGCCCATTTACTGAAATTAAGAAGGAGACGTTTTGGGTTTAACCTGTGCGGTAAATGGAACACATTTTAATTTTTGTTCAAAATTTAATGAAAACCCCTGCCAAATAATCCAATGACAGTACCTCTCCCATCAAACTAGACAAAATGGAGGCTGCCAAGAAACCAAAGCTTCCGTTGAATACCGAATTAATACAGTTATTACCAAGATGTCAAAATAACCATCCTACATTTAATTAACCCTGGAAGCTTAGCACACACAGTCACTAACTCAAATGCAGTTTTGCAATACTTCCAAAGATTGGTACTTTTCAAGTCCATCCGCAGACATACAGAAAATCTATCTAGGATTATTCAGCATGCTAGGAAACCTGGAAGTCATGCCTCAAAAGTTGCGTCATGCAATACACGACATTGGTTTACTGCTTGGAATGTGCCTGAATAACCCTAGATAGACTTCAGGAAGCTTTGGATGGACCTGAAAGGTACCTTTCCATGTAAGGTGTAACTGACATATATAAATAGGTACATACCTTTGAAAAAGACCAATGCCAGTCAACATTGCCATAACAATATCACACACCCCAATTTCGTCCATCCTCGGCGCCGTCTCCGATTCAATTTCCGGACTCACAAAGAACGTGAACCGTGCCACTGCCACCAGTCTCCTGAGCCACCAGGATGGGCTCCATCGCCAAGTTGGTGCGACAAAGTAGGCCCCAACGCTAATATCAACGCAAGAAATGACAACGGAGAGGGTCGGCATGAGCCTCGTAACCCAAATGTTTTGAATCTAAATTTGATTTCCCTTAATTACATGACCATCGCCAAGTTGCCTCTCGCCTGAAGAAGTACATAATCAATTTTAATTTTGGATTATTTTTGAAAGCCTACCTTCAGGTCTGGGATTGGAAGTTGAGTCTCCCTCCCAACGCAGTTGAGGACGTCGACAAAGTCTTCCGAATTTTTCCAAAACCTTTTTAACGCGGTGAGTTTGTAGAGCATTGCAAAGATTTTTAGAAGCATACGAAAATAGCGGATGGGATTCTTGGCATTTGCATAGTTGCCTGGGGTCATCGTCCACTGACGCATTTCGGCGATGAGACGGACGCCGCATGAAAAGTTGAGGGAAGCACAAATGCACTGAAAGACGTTTTTAAATATTCATACATTAACATTTAATATGCGGTAAATATTTAGCACATTAAAATGAAGGTTGGGGCAACGTGAGATTATCTGTGAGTAAATATAAATATGTATGCACTTTTTGTGGTCTCCAGCATTTTGCCTGAAATCTGTTGATCTTGTCGAATCGCACGATTCGGAATGGGCAGAGTGCCAGGTAATAGCTAAAGTTGAAAAAGGTCTCGATGAAATTTGTCGACCTAACATTTTTCTGATTTCCACCCATATTCTTGGTGCATCTGGACTTGTACTGAAATTAGTGAAAATTAGAGCATGCCCATAAAACGTGGTCTTTGCTTGAAGTCGTCAATGGAAAGGAGTATATGTATATGTACATGGAAGAAATTTTAAAATAATCTTGGACTTTTTCATTTGTCTAAATTAATATTTATGTATTTGCCGTAAAATTGAGACCAGGGTGGAGGCACGCGTGAATGAATGAGATTTTGACAATTTATCGATGAAGCAAATATTTACTATACTAATTTTGCAAATTGCTTGTAATTCAATCCGAATATTTCATTACTGAAACTCATCACTCTTATTGATGAACCCAAAAATGGTGGACAATTTGCAAGAAAATATACGTACATAGCTGAATGCATAAATGTATAGATTCAAAGGAACTTTTGCTATTTTTAAAAACTCCTCCAAGTCTAAGCATGTACTAATATCTGTTAGAAATATGTTTTAAATGGAGACTTATATATCTGCTCTGCAAACTGATAACGATATGTGTATGCGTTGATGTGTCGTTTGAAGGAAATATTTTGCCGGTCAAAAGATAAGATGTAAGACGCCAAAAATATGTCTTCCAGGTTATCAGGGAACACTTAAAAACCTTGGGAAGATAATTTCTGCATGAGTTGTAAGCGTTTTTAATTCTGGCAAAGTAGTTAATCAATATATCAACAAACAAAACCTTTCGAGCCACACAAAACTAGTAAATTTTATTACCAAATCGGTCCACGTTTCTACTCATTTACTTTTACTCGTTTGGGGCACATATTTTTCCCTTGCTGGGGCATCAAGGTTAACTGTGTAGTTTAAGTGAAGCAATCAAATACTTAGTTTTGAGATTTAGCTATGGATTTGGAATACGTGATAGATATGTAGTTGTTATAAAGGGATTTTGGCTACACTTTTCCCGTAAAAGACACCTGAAACCCATTTGGGGCACGGTGAGATGTCATGTTAGGAATGTACTTTTCCTCTTTTGCTTCCCTTGATTTTTTGAGGACATCATGTGTTTAATTCAGCTTACTGAAAATGACAATAACTACAGGAACTTTTTTCTAATATCGTCTCCCGTTTCTCCATTTTTCCAGAGTGTACTCAAAAGAAAGTCGGAATATCCCAAGTCATAACAATTATGCAAATTACTATACAGTACCATACCATGTTCAAGTCATCAGTGGGATGTGGTAAGAAACCAAGAATATGTAGTTATTTCTGCTGCGACGAGCTACAGGAGAAGAAGGCTGACGATACGTGGTCACAATTAGCTTTCCATGTTAAAATAATGTTATGATTGGGACAGACAATACGGGGAATGAAAGCCCGTGCCGTTTGCACTCTAGATATCCCAAGTATGGAGCCGGATAATTCAAGTGTTGTCAGCCCAAGAGAGGATGAGCATTCATGCACAAATCCGTAGAAAACTGACAACTTGAAAAATTTGTCCTAAATTACATGTACATATATAAACATCTAACTGGATTGTAACATACATGCCATTTCGCATGCTGGATCATTTTCCCTTTTGTCGATACATTCAAAAATTTGATACCGCAATTATTCCATTGACATTTTTACAAGTAATCCCACTCATCAAAAGCACTAGAGTGAAGGCAGGAACGTGGGTCAAAAGTCCACTTCAATTGTTGATCAGTGCTGCATATTTCACTCAATTTCTACTACCAAAAACTAAAAAGATGTGATATAAAAGATTTTGACGATTGACAACAACAGGCGATTCTAAGTGAAGTTAAAGTTTGCAGTGTGTGCATCACTGTTAAAAGGTAACGATTGCAATATTTATCTAACAGACAAAATTATTCAAAATAATTTCTGTCAATTTAAACTTTCGTTCACCTTGAGCAGTGGCAATGATTCGTAATGGATTTGTTTGATTACCATAGAAACTGAGTCAACTCTTTGCTGACGACGACGGTTACTCAATGGCGAAGGCGGCGTCCGGCTGGCGGGAACGTCCCTACGAGTGCTCGGCTTGTGGAGTACGCTTCACAGCATCTTCAAGTCGTTCTCAGCACTTCAAGGTCATCCACGAGGGTCGTAGACCATACGCCTGCTTGTTTTGCGACAAACATTGTGGAAACAAGACTAATTTCGATCAGCACATCCGGGGTCATCTGAATGAAAGACCTTTTCATTGCAATCTGTGCAAACAATCGTTTGGACAAAGGGAGAAGGTGAAAGTTCACATCAGAAGCCAACACGACGGAGAAAAAGGGCGACGGGAGAAGTGTGAATTGTGCAATAAAATATATCTCACCCAGAAGGATTTAAATAAGCACATGAAGAGACATTTGGGAGAAAAGAGCTACAGATGCCAGTCCTGTGGAAAGTCATTTGTGACAAATCATGACCTGACCCGGCATCTGCGAGTGCATTCTGGGGAAAGGCCGTATCATTGTGTGCCCTGCAACAAACGGTTTTCTCAAAAGAGCAATTTGAAAAGGCACATTCAATCTCACAGTTCGAAGAAGCCCTTCAAATGTGGAACCTGTCAGTCCTTCTTTAAATCGAAGGCGACTCTCAACGTTCACAACAATTTGATTCATGGAAACCTTGAAAAGAAAAATTCGTGCGTCTTCTGTGACAAAGCATTTCACCAAAAGGTTACTTTGAATGAACATCTCATGCGTCACATAATGGAAAAACCGTTCAGCTGTGCACCGTGTGGTGCTTGCTTTATCACAAATGGAAAGATGTTTTATCACATTTGAACAACCACAACAAACGATTTCATGAATAATCCATTGCTTCCGTGTTTACGTTTATCCTTCAGCCTTGTCAGAAAATCAAGAGGAATCTAATTTTAAAACATATTCCTTTATCCATTTTTGTTTTGTTATCCAAACGACATCTTGATGACATTTAGGGGAGAAAATAACTTAACAGTGTAAAAATTAGTCACAACCTCTTAAAGTTTTTAAAGTCTGATAAGAATCATGTAATGTAAAATTGAAAAAAAACTAGTCACATAAACCGTAAAACGTGAAACGCATTTTGTAACTTTGTTCAGTCAATTTCATGAGTTGAACCATTAATTATTCGAGATGCTCCAAAATGTTCATGATCATATTAATTTTGTTCAACTTTATTTGTGTAAAAAAGGAAATGATCTGAATGTAAATTACAGAAGAATGCTTTAAATACATATAAGTTGATTAACCTAGCCAAAAGTAATAAGAAGTTGTTAATAGATGTACAAAATCAAAAATCCTATTTAAATCGTGTCCAATTTTTTTTAAATTTGGCATTAACAAATCATCACAAAAAGTCATCAATGGGCTATCGTAATGATGTAGAGATGTTCGAAGATTTGCTTTACATTATTTGATTATTTATGACATCATTACTGTGCATGCACACATGTCAATTACTTCATTGAAACTATACGATCCAAATATTTTAACCATTTTTACCTTTTTTAACTGGCTTCAAATAAATACTTCGAAGAAAACTTCACCCTGTGATATAAATATTTAAACCACAATCAAGACAGCATAAAAGCCCGATTTGCTATCTCAAGATATCATCATTGATCAATAATATAATACGACAGGGGAAATGCACTGATGGAAGTGTGTAAAAAGGATGCATTGTTAGCTAGGACGTTAAAACATGGAAAAGACGAAAAACGAACCACATGAAAAATATTTGCTAACATATTCCAGGATTTCATGAATTTATTATGAAATCAAATTGCGATTTGAAAAAGTAAGTATGTTTAGCAGAATTTTATTGTCCAAATCAAAAAAATCGCCACTGTAGAAACAGATGTACATTGCAAAGTTCACCGGCTCAGGCTTTGCATAAACTAGTTTACAGACATCAAATTCATTTTCGTTTTCATGACATCGAATTCACAGCAAATAAATTATTTCCATATTTTATTTTGACATTTTCGATCTTGGGTTTTATTTTGGGAAATCAGAAATCCATCAATGCCCTACGTCCTTTTCATATCGCTATTACATATATATAACAATAAATTGCATAGTTGACTTGCATGGAAAGGAGAAAAATGAAATGAAATTTAAATATGAGATGAAACATTTTTTAAAGCAAACAGCTCCATACAAACGATTCTCACAGCTACATTACAATCATATTGACAAAATGTTATTACAATCATTTTGACATACAATATAGCTATATATACTAATTTTCACTTTGCAATTAGTTTTCTTAAACTTTAACAGTTTCTCTACCATTAACACTCATCGACACCTATATTCTAATTAACCTTTGTCAATGAGTCAGCAAGTGTTAACGTATTGCTGACAACGATATCACCATCACATCACCAAAATTATCACCAATGAGTTTTGACAGGAAATACCTACAACTATGATTTTTACGTAGAATGAAAACATTGAAACAATTATATTTGGAATATGATAATTTGTAATCGATAACAAAACAATTGTCAATTCATTCAGCTTTCTTGGCATTCTTCATTAAATAAAAGTTTAACCCTATAACAGACTAGCATAATAAACATATTAAGGTCCGAGCGAAAACAGCCTCATTAGCATGGAGATTTGATGACCACCGAGTGATTTTGAGTTGGCGCGTAGTTTGAAATTTCGAAATCACCTATGCTGGCCCCTTTAATAAATCGCCCCTTCTAAATTAGATCAGTGCGTGAAATTCTCCCAATGTTTTTTTTTGAAACTCCAGATCATGATAAGGACAGGATTAAAAGAACAGCTTCAATGGGACCGATAAGCCTTCATGATACTATTATT
Organism: Seira sanloemensis; assembly: GCA_027743915.1. Lineage (NCBI taxonomy): Eukaryota > Metazoa > Arthropoda > Collembola > Entomobryomorpha > Entomobryidae > Seira > Seira sanloemensis. The sequence continues at coordinate 858 of JAHZMY010003504.1, read as the reverse complement.
AGTACAGGAAATTGTGGCTTCTTTTGAGCCATTTTCGCCATCCCCAGAGGTTACAGAGACACTGAAAGTGTGTGTTTGCCTTGGGCTAAATGCATACTTGGAGAATTCCATTGGAGATTTCAAAATTTCAAACTTCGCGCCAACTCGAAAATCACTCAGTGGTCAACAAATCTCCATGTTACTTAGGCTATTTTCGCTCGCACCTATTAAGTCATAAGTTGAATCAAGAAGAAGGACATATTTAATCCGACTAAAAAATTCCCAGTTCACAGAAAAAGAAGGCCAATTTGACTCACACTTAACCAGCCCAGACCACCGACGGTTTGTCCATCACCCTCACAGTCCCACTCTCGTCAACGAAATTATTCCTCTCGTAAAATTCAATCACCTTCTCCGGATAATCATAGCGAAGGCCTTCAGCCGGCACGAGCAATGTGTTGTAGACGTCAACAAGTGGAGAATCATCCATTTCCGGAACTGTTTTGAAGCGGCACACGTAGCAGAGGTGGGGAGGCACCACCCACACGTCCATCACTGCGTGGAGCTGGAGCGAGGCTGGGAAGTGCATGTACATCGGGATAACCTGAACCTGAAATATCAAACTGACAAGTGCATATACAATATAGGAACTGTCCCCGGGAGAAGGAGGCTGATTTTTAATTGAGTTTTGCAAAAAAATGTGAATCGTTTTTGACACTCACCTGTTGCACTTGCATCCTAGCAACAGCAGTGGAGGGTCTCGGGGGTTCCGGTTCCTGCTGCGAGGGCTGAGCTTCAAGTGCAACCTCCACGTTTTCAAATTGGTCCACCAAATGCTGGCAACCGAACCGAACCAGATTCTCGAAAGGTTCCCACGTG
>JAHZMY010003503.1:0-10605 GCA_027743915.1 Seira sanloemensis | reverse complement strand
CAAGAATAGTCCTAAAGGCATAAAGTAGTATATTTTTATTTACAGTTCACGCCGTCTTTAAACATTAACTTAATTAAAATGTAAATACATATACCTGCCTGCGTACTCAAACATTTATAAAGGTTTCAGTTATTACTTTTGAAATGTAGAGCAAAGTTGAAAAACAAAAGTTTTGCAACGGTGGAAAGAGTGGCTGTTGAACCCATTTAGGTAGGAGGTCTTGATGTTTGTGATGTTCATACACGAAGGCTTTGTCTATGTTAACAACGACTATTATTGACATTCTCATTTCTTAGACCTCATTTTTGATAATTACCTAGATACGAAGTAACATAGAGAATAATTGTCCAAGATAAGCTACACACTTCAAAAGAGAAAATGAAAATCCAGGTCATTTCAATGTTTACATCATAAAGTTGAGCCATTCGAATCGAATCATTATTGCAATGCCATGAGAGTATGCATGTTTATGAGTACATTCTAGAACGTCAACTCGGGGATGCCCAATAGCAGAATGGAGAATTGATGGCGCGATTAGTTTTTTTTTATTAAATCTTAATTGCCTATATTCTTTGACAATTTCATTCTGAAAAAAAGGTTAAAATTCATGCATTTTTAGTTTGCTGAAAATCAAGACAGTGGTTTTAATCTGGAATAAATTGATAGAAGTGGTTTTGATTTCTCAGAGACATTGCTTTCATAACACTTTGTTTTTATACATATGTGATAGAGATATGTAAAACATGGCGAAAGATTTAAGTGTAATAAAATCCAGCTTATCTTGTTGATGAGTCACCTTGTTGATAAGGCCCCCGTCAGTGTGACTATTTTTACTACATGTAAGAAACTAGATGTAAGTTTAGCTTAAAAATTGTCTGCGACATGTAGACAAACATTAATATTGCATTGCAAATCTCTATCATAAAAGAGCGGTGTTTATTTGCATACCTACTTACTTAACATTTTAGAGCTTAAGCTACTCGAAATTATTCCCAGTTTTAATATATTTTTGCAGTGTGTGGGCTTCAAGGCTCGGCTTGAATTGTTTTTTGTAGCTTTTATCAACATTAACATAAAAATTATGAAATGTGTGTACAAACCTCATCTATATACTTTCAGACACGGTGGATGAGAAAGATGTGGAAAAGTTCTGGGAAGAGTTTGAGATCCTGAAAGACCTTGATCCCCACATCCACGTCGTAGGTCTGCGGGGAATAGTGACAAAACATGTTCCACTCCCTCTTCTTGTCGTCGAGTTTTGCGATGGTGGAGATCTCCAGACACATTTGCGAAAGGTCAACAACATTTTTATATATCATTTTCATTATAAAGATGAGAGTGGAATTTAGCCAGAAATGTTTTGAAATCTCATTTTCGTACATGTTTACTCACAGTCAATTAAAAGTCGTACTGCATTTTAATTCATTCATTCGTCATTTCATTGATGATTTTTTGAAAATATGTCTACGTCAAGTCATTTAGATTTGGAATGGATGTCGTTTTTAACAAGACGGTCTAAATGGTTTCCTTTAATTAAGTCTTGAATAACCCCAATGACATTTAATCCTTTGTGCTTACAGGCCCACCAGTCACCCTGTTTTCGGAAAAAGTACTGTCCGGGTTCAACAATCAGTTCGGGTTCATCCGTTGTCAATTTAAGCTCGGGTAAGTCTGAAAGTGTCAGTTCTTCAAGTTGGAGTTTGGATCACTTTATTCTCGCCTTCGACAAAACTTGTTTTCATTATATTCAAATTAGCTCGCAAGAAACTATCAGTAATTCATCTTTTGATTTTTATAATTCAGTGTGATCTAAATAAGTCAGTTTTGATTGACAATTGGCTGAATGTGCATCACCGAAGCAGTAGAGCAGATCCTTTTTTTACTTTATTTATGAATTCAATTCTTGGCAAGCCTTTTCATACATCTCTTGAATAAGCAGTAGCATCAGATCTTTTAAAATCTTTTGAAATGATGCATTAAATTGAAGAGGAAAATGGAATGAAAGTAACATGTCGCTATTGTCTGTTATGTTAGGAAGATAAACATGCAAATCAGTTCCAACTTCCTTTCATGCGATTGTGAACATATATTTTAATCTGTAGACGCTGTTGAGTCGTAAAATCAATTTTTGGTGGATGTGATCAGCCACACTCATCATCCCGTAAAAAATATTTCGAGTGAATTGATTGCTAAAGTTGAAAAGGCGCTTGCCCTCGTCATCCTTATCTGTGCGGTGGGATCACGCGTATGTAGTTTGCCACATAAGGCGTAGATTTAAATGCGTCACCATATCTCATTATTGGTGTCGAGATATTCCGCAAATTCAGCGCAATTACAAAGCCTTCTTGACAAATATTTGCTTAAAATCTATGGAGAGCGAGAATATTCTATTCGATTTGAGAGATAATTGGACGTTTCCCCCTAAACTTCTAATTCCAACGTATTTTACGTTTTCCCTCAATATAGAGAACCGTGTGCAGGTCCGAGTTGTGACAAATGAAGCCTATTTTATGCGCAGCGAGGCTGAAGAACCCCAGCTGTCGTTAGCCGACCTGTTGTCGTACGCACGACAAATTACATGCGGGATGGTAAGTTGTAAACGCAAATAACAGGATCTTGTTTAAGAAAAAGGTCATAGGAAGGTGACACGCGTTATCTCTACTTATAGGAATACCTATCAACAAACAAGATCGTGCACAGGGACTTGGCTGCGCGCAACATCCTCATCCAGAACTCTGGGAAGCAGAGAATCCTCAAAATATCTGACTTTGGCTTGAGTCGTGACGTGTACGAGCAAAACCAGTACAAGAAGACCTCCGATGGGAAAATCCCTTTCAAGTGGCTCGCCATCGAATGTCTCTTGAAAGAAGTTTATACATCCAAATCGGACGTGTGAGTTCGCTTCCAATTATACCTATGGCAGTTCAAGTCGGTCTGATAAAACAAATTAGTATTAGATGAGAAAATCCAGAGAGAAAATGATCACTCTTCCTCGGCCTTAGGAAAGACGCATGGCACTCCAAATCCCCGAAACCTTTGGGAGCTGCGGCTTACAATGGCACAAATAATCCACTTCACACATAATATGTGCTTTCCGATGATAATTACTTTATAGATCCTAATTTGGGAAAAGTGTCCCATTAGACAAACCCATGTACGTATTATCTCTTTTTGTGCCCTTACGCAATAATCGTGAAAACAGCTTTCAAATGGGGGGAATTGCGACATGGGCATAAACGGCCAAGTTTGACTCAAATATTTTTTGAGGAGACACGGTTTAAAGCTTAATAATCATGATTTAAATTCTTGAGTTTTATTTAAAAATGAGCAATATACACTGAGAGGAAAAATTAGGAGTAAACGAAAATTAAGAATTTTCAAAACAAACTATTAATGAACATGTTTTAGAAAAATGTCGATTATAGAGACAAAACTGACAATACAAATACTGGTCCCCAATTTGACATTTTGAGGTCTTATTAGGTAAACTTTACAAAATATCTGGGGGAGAGCAATTTTTATTTCTCCTGGTTATGTTACCCATGCTCATGTAACTGAAATCTGCCAGTGGGTATTGAACTCGTCAGTCAACATTTATATGTATATGACTTACCAGCATGCTTGAATTTGGGACATGTTTGTTTTCAGATTGAGAACAAAACGATTTTCGAACTTCTCAAGGACGGTTACCGCATGCCACGACCGGAGCATTGTCCAGAGGCAGTGTACACACTAATGAGAGCGTGTTGGGAGAATGACCCAGCAGAGCGGCCAGATTTCACAACAATCCGCCTCATCCTCGAGGATATTATTGAGAAGACGACTCAGGTGACATACCTCAACCTTGAAAGCTTTGATGGGCCTTGTGAGGAGGATTATGAGAACAGGCAGCCGATTCTTCCTCCCAGAAGAATGAATCTACCTTTCCACAGGCCTACTACTACAGATAGCTTGAACCAATTGTATTAACTTGTAAATATATAAAAGCCAGTTCCAAAGAAAAGAACTTTTACCTCATTTTTGCCCTAGAGGTCGTCGCGTAAATTGTCGTAGCGTAATTACACGAATCCTACGTGCTTGCCGCAGAACGGAAAAACGCTTAGATATACCTAATATATGTATCTTATCTTGCTGAAGTATAAGGCTTATTCGATACGCTTTGTATTATACGGTGAAACGAAGTAACTAGAAAATGGTATAAGATTTTTAGGATAAGGTGAGCAAATGACTGATGACTTGAGAAATGTGTGTACTTGTAAATGTAAGACGTGAACGATGACTCTGTGCCATTGTATAATCTCATTTTCTTCTAGTGAACTGATAAAAATAATATATTATGACCAAGCGTGTGGTTTAGGAGGAAAAAGATGAATTCTGTACAAAAATTTTTTCAATACGTATTAATACTGAGGATGTACATGTAAATATGAAGGGTGTGTGGACGCGTGTGTACTTTTAAATACATGATCTAATACATATTTTAAACACATTATACGGTATAATGTGGCCATCTGTACATTACAAATTCGTGTACAGATACGAATCGCCATTTGGAAATCCAGAATGCCGTCGGATCTTGCTTTAATATTTTAAGTTGGGAAAAATATCACGTGAACATTTGTGTTGGTTTTTAAGCAACGATCAAATATGACAGATAATGGACACATTAAAAATCTACGTAGACTGTCCCAATCTCAACAAGTAAAATGAAAAGTAAAAGTAGTACCAGTAGAATGAATGATGGTTGATTGGTTTTGCTGGATCGTGTGTGAATAGTTGTGCTATGCGTTCATTGTAAATTGAAGCAGGGTTTTGGTAATTGAAGGAACTTATTGTGACCATTTAACTAATATTACCGTTTAAGTTAGTAGATAGTGATAATGTAAAGGCACTACGTTTTGTTTCTTTAATTTACGTATGTTGAATGAAGATTAATGAGTTGAAGTCATTATAAATTTTCATTCACCAGAGCACATCAAAGCAACGCTGTAATATGAACAAAGTTAGTTAAACGTCTAACGACGAGAAATGTATATTATGAATTAATTGTACATAATATGTATAATTGTATAGTGTATCTAATTTTGTGTATCTCATGTATCTCTCTCTAGCGTTTTATTATTTTTTTAAAAGTAATAATTTAACTATGCTTAGCATAATAATGTCTATTCGATAAAACTATATATGTAATGTATGTATATCTATGTGCACAGCGCACACATATATTACATACTATTATTGTCAAAGATGTCAATTGAATTCATCTTCGTGCTGGCACATTGTACTTTAATAATTCGATAATTTAAACCTTTATTTTTTCGATAAGAATGGGGCTATATGGTACCAAAAATGATTATCCTCCTATTTGACTTGCACTTTATTTGAAATAAGACTTTGAAAATGCAACACCAATTACATTAAATTACGCACTTTTGCTTTAACGCGGACGATGATTTAGATACATACATATTCGTTCTTGTAATGTATTCTGAAAACTAATAAATACGACTTATTTCTTGATCTACGTTTACTAACGGTGGAAAAACTTTATTTTCCTTAATTAGGTTAACTCTTTAACGAGCTGTGCTTAAAACACATGGTGCTGCATATTATCTCATTCATGAAAATCTCAAACTTGGAACAAATGATCCCTCGACGTGATCAACTTTAACTATTTTAAAGGTTACATGTTACTTGTAATGAATATTAGAGATTTATTCCATCCAAAACAAACGCAAATTGGAAGTCTTAGAAATCTGTAAAGTTTTTTTTTAAAATTAAAACGTTCACACAAAATGCACTTTTTCCGATTGTAAAACTATTCTACAGTATTAAATTTATTCCTGGACTAATCTTTTGTGATACTACAAGTCTGACTGACATCATTAAAAGTTTAATCTGTATGCAGATTTACTTTTCTTTTGAATTTTTCAAATGGCAGGAAACAAAACCTATATTTTTTAAAGAAAAAGTTATGTATACGACATGGCTTTAAATTCTTTTAAATCAACACAAATTTAGGATTCTGCAAAGTCGCCCTTTCAAGTTTGTAAAATCTTCCCACGCACACCTCGCCTGTCCGTTTGTTCCCATGATAAATGGGAAATAGGCATTTTATTTCCACGTCAAATATTGTTCAATATTTCATTCTCACAGTTTTTTTTTACTGAAAACTCAGGTCTACTCTCTTTTTCACCAAGACCTCACTGTGGCATTATTAGCAAAAGCAGTTTATAAGCCACTTCTTAGCACAAAAAAATTCACAAGTTTTGACAATGAAAAATCTTGCATTCTCATTTCCCTTCTCAAATACAAACTTGGGAAATAAATCACAAGAGAAAAACAAGCTGCTTGGGGAGTAATGAGCCTGACAGGAGAAAGCGAGTTCAAAAGGAAAGTCAAGACTTGGGGAGACTCTATGAAACGTAAGATGAGATGAGAGAAAGCACGCTTCGCCTCTCAAAGATGACACTCGTAGGCGGATCGGAAGATCTGTAACAGTCGGATAGAAGCGGTCAGCCTTAACTTGGAATTACTTTCTCCAGCAATATCAACTCGTTTGAACTCTTATCCGGTGAAAATGTAGTCCTAAACTCAGATCAAGCTACTACAAGAGACTGAAAGTCAATTGTTTGTTCACTCTATTGAGCTGAGAAGGATCAGTGCATGTAGTTTTAGGCCACAAAAAAAGTCAAAGCTCATTCTCATCTTACCCTGGTACTTTTTTCATGCAAATATTTCCCCTCTGTCTAAAGATTTAAAGAAGGAAATAGCACGTGTGGAAAAAACGCATTAAGATAATGGAGAAAAACACGGAGCGCATCCAATGATACGCAAGCCACATCAAAAGCCTATCTATGCACATTTGTTCCAGCAATGTGAGTGTCCATAGAGGAAGTATAAGGCTTTCTTTGAGTCATTACGAAAGCCATAAAGCAGCATATTCATTCCATCCCATTTTCCATTCATCTTCTCCAGTAATATTTCTTGAACAGGAGTTGTTGCAGAAAAAGAATTCAAGGCATGAAATGAGAAAAAAGCGGTATAAATTCAATTTAAAGAGTGAAACACTCGTCAGTTACATATTACTTTGGCTGAAGTCTGCTTTCTCCAGCTACATTTCTTGTCTGGGCGCTGGAGGCTGTGAGAAAACAACAAAACTTTTATTCTTTTCATCTGCAGCAGAGTCATAACTTTTTCCATAGCATGTGACATCCCATTCTATCATCGAAGGGAGTGTAGTAAACAGCAGAGACTCCATTCAACTTATGATGTTGCTCACAATTTTTTCTCCCCGCAGTTTGTGAGATCGCAAAACATTAAAGGCAAAATATCGATTGGAGGAATCATGTGCACACGAGAGATAAAGTTATGAATAAAGACATGAAGAAAAAAGAACTTTGTACAAAAAGTAAAAAGGAGAAGGGGTACTTTTGTAAATATTTCGGAGAAAGACATTTTTCCTTCTTGAATAGACCAGGAGAAAGTCAAAGTATTTTTTTCTAAAAGAGTCCATGCACCACATGGACTACATAATTATCCACTGCTGGAATGCGTCGGTGTGTAACCCTAGCTGTTTGATACCAGAGTTCATCAGCACCACTTTCACCCTCTGTCTGCTGCGACTTTATCCGAAAAAAGTTGATGAAATTTAAGAGGATGGGAAAGTTTCATTTTCTCCCAAAAATGTCATTTGCCATTCCACAAGGGTACGTTTTTCACGTAGATGATTTCAAGATGTAATACTACTAGGCTGATAGCGTTTACTAATTTAAAACTTTCAAGTAGTGTACAGTAAACAGGGAAAAAAGTCGAGAAAATTTTCTAATTCTAGAAAATGCTGAGAGATGACAAAAATATAATACTTTCTCCAATTTTATTTTCTGGCGTCCATTTCATCATATAAAAAGATCAATACCGGAGGGATAAGGAGGAAACTGAGGCGATGTATAAAACTTCGTTAGTCCTTTATCTCCAATAAAAGTGTAGTGTGAGTGCAACGTGTAACTAAAACAGGGAGCTTTCTCTCTAATACTCTTATGCGGAGAAAGTGGAAAAGCTTCTCCAGCCAAATACAGTATGGGGAATGTAGCGACATTGTTGCTTAAACGAAGGAAGCTACAGAGCCGCGGTTCATTGTACACAAGTAGGTATCTGAAGGTACAAGCAAGTCCTTTTCGCGATCTCAACTTTTTTGCTCTATTTGATATCCTCTCTCTCTCTCTCTCCAAGAATGAAATAGATGCCTTTGCCTATTTCCTACATGGTATTTAGTAGAATGCAATGTCTCTCATAACTTTACACTTCCTTTCTGCAATACAAAAAGAGCCAGGACTACTGGTTCTCGTCCATGTAATAATAATGTTTGCTTATTCCTTCATCGTAGAGAAAGCGCGCTCGAGCTTCCAACGGAACGCAGCTGCAGTCAGAGAGCTGCTGAAGGAGGAGAAGGTGCAAGCACCGACTTTCTCTCTCCCTTTAATGGATTTTAAAAGAGAACGCGGGGGAAAGTTTCCGAATGTTTTTTTCTTACAGGCTTATAACAAACTGCATTGGAGAGCCTACACACCAGCACACGGTGCTGCATCGCATCGCAGAATTCCTGTGAAATCCTTACAAAATGCTTCTGTGCAAAATGCATATGAGGGAGAGAGTAAAACAATGGGCATCATGTGCTTCACGAAAGCCTTCCTTTTACATGCAGTCCCTTGGCTGGAGGTGGTATTTTCCTTTTGAAAAAGGTAACTTTGCCATAGAATTTTAGATGTTTAAAATGGAGGCCTCTTTTCAACGAAATTGTCTATTAAACTTTGCAAACTGTTATTCCCTTAAAAGATCATGTGATGCATGTGAGGTCGCATGCATCACTTCAGCAAAAATTTTACCAGCTTCCATGAATTTCCCTTGTACGAGGAATACGTACAAGCGTTTAGATCAGAGTATATGGATATGGATAAGGAAAAATATTTGCGAGAGATTGCCTCATTGTCTTGCTGCCGCCTTTTGCTTTATATGAAAGAATATGCTTAAACGTGTCTTTCTTTGCTGCTGCCCGCGTATTTCTTCAGATTTGCCCATTCCCTATCGCAAGCACCAGAGTTTTTTCTACTTTTGTGTCCTCTTTTCATCCGCCACTCAGCTTGGAAGCTCAGTCAGTACTTCGACTAGAGCAAGTGAGGTTAGAGCGCACGGTTGTGGCTTTAAGCGAAAAACTTTTGCTACGTGAAATTCGAGGGATTAAAATCAAATCCAGTTTTGGAAAAAGAAAGTTTATTGTAGTAAAAATTCCTACGCGCCCACACTCACGCCTCACATTTAAATCCCTTGATTGCACCTCGATATTTTATCTGCGAGGGGTTTCTAAGCTAAAAAAGATAGTTCAGGCTAAAGTTTGTAATATATTTAACCCCCTTCACATACATATTGTGTAGATGTATGTTTGAATTAATTGCAGTACCTATACGTATTCTAATTATTCTTGAGCCATATCGACAGCCTTAAAGTGAACAATAGATTTAGACAAAGAAAGTTTCAAGAGTTGTGATTATTCCCATGCAAAATGTTTGGTGGAAACAAACACTCGTAAAAAATTGGTCGACAAAGAAAGTGAAGGAACACTTAACGCCAAGAGGATATAGACTCGTGTATTTCTCTGTATTGTTGAGCTTTCCCCACTTTTCTGACTATATGCTTTTCCTCTAATAAGGCTTAAATATTTGGTGAAAAGAGAAAACAAGCATGCTCGTTTGCCAGAAGCTGGGAGAAAGGGGAGAGAAAAACGACGATGCGGATGTGAGTCCGCGATTGTACAAAACAGAAATACTTTAACCATGCAAATAAAATAGCGGAAAACACGGCGCCCTCACAAACACACACACAGAGGAAAACATTTCTCTCCTACTTTTTTGTATTGATAAGATGATGCGAGTGCTTTCACTGGCATCCCCACTCTCTATTTCTGGCAAAGTCATGCGATTCAAAGAATTTACATCAGCAGCTCAATCAAAGTTGAACAAACAGTGTGTACCGTGTTTTGTGAAGTGGTTGCACGGACTCGTCCCCACAACAATTTCCACGCGAATCATCGTCAAAGAGAACGTACGTTCATGCCTGCCATTGCCAATATGAACATGTGTAATGAGTCATAATCATACACAAGCATTTTGGGACGCAAATATTTTTCTCAAGTGTGGCAGTCTTCAAAAGGCAAGTCTTAAGAAATCCTCGAAACTTTGTGTAGGCACTCACACATCAAAGAGAAATTACGTATTAAGACGTCGATCAGTATGCCATAAGAAGGCCTGACAACATTAAATTGCGTTTGTGTCATTAATGTACTTGTTAATACATCAGCTTTGTCATTTATAATTACATTTGAAGGCAGCAAAAGCCGCGGAGAAAGTATGGAGAGTGTAATGAGCATGTAATGCGCACACCTCTTCTGCTTTCAACTGGTTTTGGCGGTGACGCCGACGGCGCTCAAATGTAGTAGTCCTTCAGAGAAGAGAGAGTGGCTCTTAGGATAAAACCGTATCTATTGAGGTTAGACCTTGTCACCAGGTATCTGACAATGGGAGTAAATTGCTTTGTGACACGCTCACATAG
>JAHZMY010003502.1:0-13390 GCA_027743915.1 Seira sanloemensis | reverse complement strand
TACTTATTTTCGCAATTATAACAACAAAGGTAATACTATTCTATTTGTTCAGAATTAATTTCGTAATGCAACTAATTTTAAAGCATCCAAATCAAAACTTTTAATTTTATGTGTTAATTGTGAAAATAAGCATCATGAATCTGGTTAAAATGCGAAGCTCAGTTACCTTAAGTGCATAAATTCTGCCACGAATCTTAATTCTAACAGCAACACATACCCCACCACTCAGTTCTATATCATAAAAATATTCATCGACATACCTCATTCTGCAAAATGGCGCACCAACATTTTTTTCGGGAAAACCGTTGTTTGCCCATTTTCGTACGTATTTCCGAACTAATTATCATTATATTTGTATTTAGTTTCTTCCAAGCTGATTTTGCCTCATACTTTAAATAAAAAGTTTAGTTAGTTTAATTAATGAGGAAAAAGTTGGATTGTGAAAGTGGTAGGCATTTTCAACCGCCAGACATGCATAATAAATTACTTAGCTCCAACTGCATATTGTGTGTGTGGGCTGGAAAGAAGACGGCCGAAACGAGTAGGTACGGTAGTAAAATGAAACATTATGGTTTGGGTTTGTAAATTTCTGCATTTTGGGCACGCTTTGCTGTGGTACTTTTTTGTCTAAAGGTACACTGAGTCAACTTATACGATGTCGTTATTGAGTTGTACATGGACACAATTTCTATTCATTGCTAGGTTGTGTTACCTTGGCGTGGTGTGGAGCTTGCTTCACGTATACAATAAAAGTACTACGTGATTAACTTCATTAATTCATTGCTGCAAGCGGTCGCTACTCCTTACACTTTCCATTAGTTTTCGCATTTTTTAGCTTCTCACACGTCACAAAAGGAAACATGAATAGTGTCAGGTACTGAAACTTGCTTTAATATAATGCTGGATTCATGTTTCACTTGCCTGATACTATGTATGCGCTTCGAAACTGAGATTGATCAACCCCCATATGAGAAAAACTCAACAAGTGTCTTAATACTTTCCAGTAATAAATATGCATTTATCTTTTAGCACAAATTGTGTAGCAAAGAATTAAAAACTATTTTGAAAAACTAGTAACTAGTAAAAAATACCTTAACTGTTCTCCAGATTTTAATTTATTCCGTTGGCAGAAACGACTTGGTAGTGTTGCGTTCACTGACCTAATAGCTGTTTATTTGTGTGAAATAAATTATGCTTGTTTTGGCAAAAATTGCGAGAAGCAAGCAAGCAAGCAAGATTTTAAAAAGCAAGACATGCGTCAGATTACGATCACCATTTAGAAAATAATTGTCGTGAACCCATAAAACAGCTTTGCAATTTCAACCGGAAAACGTTTGGAATAAAGGACTTATCAAACCTTTAGCAACTATCCAATCCCAAGACTTTGGCTATTATGTAAGTGTGCGTTGTGCATCGATTTAAGTTGTGTAAAATCAATGTAAGTATTAGTAGGTTGGCACGGGCAATAGCATCCGGAAGCACTGATTAAAGGTGATTGTTATATAAGAAAATAACATGGCCCCAATGGATTCAGGAAGCCGGGACGAAGAATTGGAGTTATTCAAACTACGAGCTCAACAGCATTTGGTAAGGAAAACTTCCTAAAAACATTACTTACGAAGGAGACATGCATATTATACCAAATAAACTTCAGACATAATTCAAGGCAAAATAAAAATTGATACATCGAATTTGATTGATTGTGTTAATATTCGTCTAAACATTTGGATTTTTTATTATATGCCACAATCACGTTGCACAATTACATTTTCAGTAAATCAGCTATTTATTAATGCCATGAAAACAAAAAAAATTTGAGCGTTCCCAATGTTAAAACTGTCTTTGATTATTTACAGCAAATAATAGTGGTAAATTTAACCATCAGTAGTATCATCACACATTTATTTCTGTTCTCAATAAAAATTCCGTATATTTTTCTTTGCAAAAGTAACCATTTTGTTAATTGAACTAAATCAAATATGTACATTAGTCAATGGAATGTCACATTAATTCTTATGCATACAGTGTCATGATATGAAGGTGGGCAAGCAAAAAACTCATGTTTAAATATAAATTGTGTAGATTTCATTAACTCTCCCGGAGGAAATTTTGCAGCAGCTTGTTACGTCCACCGGCGAGAGAAATTTTGGTCAAAGCTTGACACGATGTTTCTCTTCAAACAATTGGGAAAAACATTTTGTAGAAAGCTACAGGTGGGATGAAGTGCTAACCAAAATTAGAAGTGCTCAAGTGACACGTGTATCAGACGAAGCCGCAATAAAATCGACAGTACGTGAATTCAATATGAATTGTGTCAATATGAGTAACATCGGGTCTCCGAGTGAACGTGCAACTATATTCGAGGCATTGTCCATTATGTTTTTTGCTGAGACATGTGCAGACAACATTTTTCGGTGCTTGACAATCAGAGAAATATTTAAAGACCTCGAAAAATTTAAAAATTGGTGTCATGAATCGCAAACTAATAAAAATGACATTATTGTTGGGATTTTTGGCGAAAAGAGTTATTCGACACCCTTGTTAATGCAGTATTTGTGTATTGCGCTAGAGCGTTATATTTTCGTTCATGTTGGAGAACCTTGGGGATCATCAATTTCATATCGGTTTGAATCTCATTTATCATCAGATGATGAAGTGCATTTCCTAATGATGTTCACCTACGCAACTTTTCCCCTTGCTCGAGGAATAACTGCTCCAACAACAGTCAATTCTCTTATAGGATTTCCACGCCAGCATAGGGAGCATGTGCCGCTTGATTTTCCTATGAATTCTCCTCTGTACATACCGGCTAACAGATTGCGGCTTCTTTGTCCAACGTGCTGTTACTACAACATTAGCAGATGCTCTCATCTAATGAGACCACATCACGAGTCAACAGTCTTACTCCGCAGCATAATGCTTGAACGACCTTTACCTGACTTAACTTCGGCTGAAATGAAAAAATATGTAAAGTCCGAAAGTACACTATTACCTCCACAGCTTATGGATGCCGCTGTCAGTCCACACATATTAGGCGATGGTGACTGTTACTTCTCCAGCATTAGCCTATCCCTCACTGGTTCTACAGCATTGGCATTGTCCCTACGTAAAGCAGCAGCAGCAGACTTGAATGAAAATGAGAGCGACTACAGAGCTTTCTGTGAATTCTACGGGACTGATTTTATGAAATTCATGCATAAAATTTGGAATCAGAACAGAAACAACTGGGGTGGGGAGCCAACATCAGTAGTACTCTCACGTGTTCTTCGCCGCCCGATCATACATTTTATCGAAAAACAGGACAAACTTGGCATGTGCATCTGCTTTGAGCAAGAGGATCTTGAGAGACAACCGATATGTCTCCTCTTTGTGTCAGGAAATCACTTTCAGCCCATAATTCCTGTATCGTGGGCATCATTTAATTACAGCCACGTATTTGATGACGACGCCGAGTATCGTCACTTCATTTCAACTGGAATAAAAGCACCAAGCTCAAGAGAAATGAACATTTTGGAGATAGTTGGTGGTAAACTCAGGCGTTCAGTAACAAACGTTTATAGAACCAAATCCAAAGCTTCCCCAACAAAGCTTAAAGGTCAACAGTATGAAACTAATGATTATGAAAGCTGTATTGACATTGCCAGCTCACAAAGTGATACATATTCAACTTGTTCTTCGGATCATAATCTCACGAGCGTTCATCAGGCTGATCACTCTTCCCAACTCATGGATCCTGTCCCACTTTTCCCTGTTGAGATTCCAAAAAATGTAAAAGAAAAAGACATTCGCCTTTTCAACATGGGCATTGAGACTGAGCTAACCCATCGTGGCCGTCGTCTAACGCAAAAAGGTAATACATTTACATAGAATCATGTTAGATTCAAAGCTGTCCTTCAACTCCTGAGCCTGTCCAGATTTGCTTTTCTGATTTGTGCCTAATTATTATATTAATTAATTAATTCATTTTTTTGGCTTAAAACTATGAACAAACGTTTCAGCAATGTTTTTGGGCAGATTCTGAAGTTTAAATGGGAGCTTTATGACCGAAAGTATGAAAAAACAAAATTGCGACTCTTGAGCACACGTCGTTTTCTTTGTTTTCTTCTATCACCGAATTATGATAGTACGTAGAGATAAAAAGGCTGCAATGTGGCTGACGTCTTAATGAATCCGAATGCTTAGCTTGCATTATGCAGGCCTGTGCTATGCTAAAATCCTATTATTGTAATTAAATTCAGGCACTCAGTTTAGGTTTCAAATGCCAATTTGATAATAATAATTAAAAAGTTGCAGTAATAGAAATTTTTTCGCTCAGTTTTCGTCAACAATATTAATGCGAATTATTTAGGTACTTTTCGTCTTTGATTGCATGCCTTGCCAGCACATAATTATGGCCTTGATCTAATTTGAAAGCAGGATTTAAAACAGTGCAGTCGACATAATGTAAGCTAAGCATTGTAAATCAATAAGCTGTCTGTCCCATTACATCCCTTTTACTTCTATGTACTAATATAATTCGGTGATAGAAGAGGACAAGGAAAACGGCGTGTGCTCAAGAGTTGCAATTTTTATCTTTTTCATAGTTTTGGTCATAATGCTCCCATTTCAACTTCCGAGTCTGCCCAAACATTGCCTAAGCGCTTGTTCGTAGTTTTAACCACAAAATGTAATTAAAATAATTAGGCACAAATCAGAAAACCAAATCTGGACAGGTTCAGGAGTTCATGGACAGCTTCGAATCTAACACACCTCCAACTGATAAGCGTTACAAACGTTAATAAAGAAAATAAATTCTGGTTTCGCTCATTGTCTGTTACTCTAAAGTTTCAAAATATCAGTTAGCTTGCAGTAAAATTTGTTAAAGCAATTCAAAATACTTTCGGAAAAAGCAAAGTCAAATCTTCAATTTCTGCTAATATGCATAATATTTATCGCACAACAAAGCAAGTACCTACATTAGTTCTGCAATACGTATTTTTCCCACAAATACCATATTCCAGAAGTTGGCGTAACATACGAAACTTGTAACTTGTTTGCTCACAGTTCCAAATTTTTTATTGCCTTTATACATACGAATAATCAAACTTTTCGCGTGCTAGTGCAGCAAATCCAAATCCTCTCAGCTATAAAAATTTTATTTTTGGTAACCTATATCCAATGTAACATCCAATACAATAGCTGCCATGTAGACAAAAACGAAATGGAAAATTAGAATTTTTATTAACAGTGTAATTGGAATGCATCCTTTGTCTCTTAATTTTCAGGCATCCAAACATTCTTAAATCGAACGTCAAAACGTAGCCTCTGGGAGGGAGCGACCTTGACGTTTTTTCCTAAGGATGGATTCAAAGACAGACATGATCGAGCCACACGCGTGGTCAAATTACAAGAAAAACAGTTCGCAAGGAATATGGTTGCCAATCAAATGATCAAGCTTGGGTATGATGAGGAAGCCGTCACAACATACCAGGAATCCGTCTGCATTATAATTGCGGGAACAAGAAACCTTCCGAAGAAAAGGGGAACTAAATCTAGAAAAGAAAATGAGTATCTTCCTGCATACCAGGATGAAGACCTTTGCGATCCAAGCTCAAGTAAGTTTTACAAAAAATATATGCCACAGTTTTTCATGTTGTACAGGAAATCACAAGCTTGCCTCTTTTTATTCGATAAACTATCTTTGGTTGTAAAAAAATGAGACAATCATCTTTACCTTAAATACCATAATACCTGATTGCATGTCTATTTTTCTATATTGACTGAGCCTGTCTATTTGATTTTTTTTGGAAAAGGTTTTGAAATATTCAATTGCGATTCACGCCAGTATAACAACGTAAAATGTATTTTTGATTTTTATTTAAAGATTTTACTTTTTATGTCATTTCATTTTCTTTTCAAGTTTCTGGAAGGGCAGAAGGCAAGATGGGCAAATGCGTTGATAGTAGGTGCGTTGAAATAATGCTTCTGCGAACAACTTAGTAGGAAAAAAGCGTTGACGACCAGATATTTATCTAAGCAAACAACTTTTCTTTATTCTTATTAATTTTAAAGTACGTTGAAAAAGTGTTACGAAGTTGAATTTATTTCATAAAGTACAATTTCAATTTCAATTACAAAGTCAATTTAAAGTGAATAATTTTTTTCCATTTGAGCTGACCTAAGTTCATAGAACTTTACGTATATATGCAATTCTCTTAGTCGGTTATGTTGCGTAAATAGTTTTATAGAAGCTAATAAAATGTACTTTTTCAGATTTATTTCCTTCACAATTTGAAAGAGTACAAAGTCATAGTATCAGCTAACTATATATTTTTAATATTCTCCATGTAGGCTGTTGCGCTGCGGGTGACACTCAAACTCAAACCGGAAGCTGCGAAGTATCTCAGAAACCTTCAAAGGAGGATGCAGGTGCGCATTCAATTTCAAATACTTACACATTATAGCCTTTCATTAAAAATCATAAAAATGTTACTTCACAAGCATACAATACTCGCTCCGTGTTCACAGCTAACTGGTAGTCGACTCCATTTAGCAACTTTATTGTTTATCCGATTTTACAATAGCTGCAGTTGACGCATTAGCGCATGCAAATACCTTCAACATCATGTGGACTTTGCTCATAAAACAGTACCAGATCTGTTGGTCATATGTTCTATTCGTCTAATGTTTGTTTCAAATCCCAGTAGCTAGGTAGGCGAATATGCCTGGCATTTAGCAGGCAAATATTTTTGCCGTTTTCTATTGTCGTACCTGTTAAGACTGCCATTTTTGCCTACCTAGCTCCAACTTTCAGATTCTTTTATTGGAATCAAAACTATCCGAAACTATGGAGCAGTATAAACCACTTTAAAAGTGGGTTAAACCCTGAATTGCAGGGGCATTCTGATACAAAGAATAAAATTCGATCACCAGCTACGTAGGCAGTTTACCAAGAATAATTATTTCCGCCCCTCGGACCGGAAAAACCGCAACACTAATTGCCATTATGTTATTAAAATCGTCTAACATACAAGGGAAAATACATATAGTAATACAATCCGCAAACTATTAGGTATTCGTTGAATATCATCCTAAACAAATTCAAATTTAATATTTTCTGAACAAATCAATTTTTATGCTATTTTCAGAAAACTTTCTCTTAATCCCCTAATGGCGAAATGAAATAATTAAGTGATAAACTAATTATGGAAGTATGTTGACCAATTTTGGATATTTAAAAACAAGCAAAAATAACATTTTTTAATCCTTGCCGGTTCGCCAAATTTCGGAATCACAGTTGGGGATATGTTAGCTTCAAAGCTGTCCTGGACATGCTCTAGTCTGTCAAGATTTTATTTTCGGATTTTTAGCCATTTCTTCGATTTAATTATTTTTTAGTCTAAAACTATTCCTAACCGTTAAATCAACGTTTCTGACTAGTTTTGCAAGTTAAATTAGGGGTATTATTACAAAATTAACAAAAAGTACTAAATTCTGCGACTTGACCAAACGTCATTTTCCTAAACCTGGAGTATCACCCATTAATATTAGCATGCAGAAATGAACTGGGTTTGGTGTTGCCGTTTGCCTCACAATTTCCTATCCTCAGATTTCATTTTATCGGCGCGAACACTGTTAAAATCCAACTTTTGTGATCAGTTGAAGGTTCTAATTTTGTTTTGGCTTTAAATTGCAATTATTGTTAAAATACAAATAATTGGCAAATTAGCAACACCAAAATATAATTCATGCACTAAATTTTATTACTGGGTATTTTGATTGCATGCATCACTACTGCATAGTTTGGACCTTCATTTAAATGGATTTTAAAGTGTTGACGCGGATGAAATGCAATTTGAGACTAGGTAATCGAGAGACAAACGGCAACACCACCCTCCAGTTCATTTCTGCGTACTAATATTAATGGGTCATACTCCAGGATACGAAAAATGACGTGTGGTCAAGTCGCAGAATTTTTTACTTTTTATTATATTTGTCATTATACCACTTATTTAACTTCAAAAAGTAGTCAAAAAGGTTGATTTAACGTGTGAGCTTAGTTTTAGACAAAAATAAATTAATTAGAGGAAATTGAAATGAACCTTGCTTCTTTACAGCCATAATAGCTTTAAAATTACCTAAAGAAAATTGCTTTCAATTTTAACTCTTATTTAGAATTGAAACTAATAAAATTCAAGTAAAAGTTTACTTGTAAAGCACAGAAATAGATGAAAGCGTCGAGGTTAGGAAGAGATGCGTTACATATTTAGTAAAAGTTTTTGGCTTTAGTTCTCAATTGTCAACAGTTCGAGTAAAGTAATGCCACTCAATAAATATTATTAGTTCCTTGAAGGATTTTGTTAAAGGTATAAAAATTCTACTTTTTAAATTGATTTCACGATCAAAATCTTTTTTTAAGTATTTGGAAGAGCTCGCCATTGCAAAGTTTTTAAGTAAACGAAATTCGTTTGATAGTATTTGTATGCGTTTTGGTTTGCGCAAAAATATTTTGCCGTAAACAATAACACGCCAAAACATTTCCCATATTTAAAAAAGTAATGCAAACAGCGACGGATTTAGTGTTTTACTAATACTCAATTTCGCATTTTTTTCTCTTTCAGTCGGTCCGACAAGCGGCAGTGACGACGACACAGACGATTCTTCAGAAGATGCGGAAATTCGTTGGAAAAAGAAGATTGCAGAGAGCCTCGGTTTTGACATCACCCAACAAAAACCCATTGACAAAGATTTTATTATTACATTCACTAAGGATCAAATGAAGGACTCATTTGACTTTAGAAAAAAAGAGTTTCATACAAGTCAAGTAGTAGGGGATCTCCTTGATGTATTCATCAAATCCAAATACCCATGCTCGTATGCCCACCGGAGACCGCCAGAGTATTTTGTCAGGTCAAAAAAAGGTTTTGGGCGATTTGATGGTTACTGCAAGTGTGGTGTTAAATTTAATATTAGAATGCCCGTGGCACCTGAGGTAGACACAGAGTTTCAAATGCCGTGCACAACCAGATTTAAGGGAGAGTATAGGCTTATTCAGCTGATAAGTACATGCCGACAGATTAGAGGTAAAGCTAGGGAAGAGCTAGGAGCCATTTTAGAGCACACAATGCCGGACAAGTTTTTCACAGAGTCGGCGGCGGACTTGCCAGTGGCTCGATTTCTTCATGGGAATGTTGTTGTGGCACAAATTGAAACACTACGTACTATTAGGAAGGAAATGAAAGGCAAAAAAATCCAAAGTCGAAACGTGAAGCAGGATGTTGAGTTATTCAGAAAAGAGCTTCGAGATAAGGATGGAGACTCACAGAAAATACCTGGATGGATCCAAAGCTATTCTTTTGACGACAACGCTTTTTTTATACATATGTATGATCATAAAAGCCTGAACCTTGTAACAAAACTGGCAAAAAGCAAACCTTTAACGTTTCATTTTGATTCGACAGGCTCAGTACTTTTTAAGCTGCAGAAAAAAGAGCTTATGTATTACCTACTGTTAGCAAGAGTGTGTAATAAGTCGTATCCTGTAGCGCATATGATCAGTTTAAGAGGCAGAGCAGCAGATATAGCTGATATGTTCGTAAAGATCAAGAGGGACATTGGCACCTTGTCGCCTTCATTTCATAGAGCCATTGCCCCAATTGTTGTTACAGACCTTTCGATGCCTGCAGTTAATGGTGTATGCAACGGGGCTAATATGTGCACGTTGAGCGAGTATTTAGAACTGTGCTGGGAAGTAGCAACGGGTACTCGAGAATTCAAAAGGACAAAAGTTGTACTGCATTTGTGTATCAATCATTTAATTAAGGCCTTTTGTCGTAATATATCCAATTTTCTAACACAAACTAGCCTTGATCGCGAAAAGCGCTCATTAGCAGTTGGTGCAATTGTCAGGCTTCAAGAGTGCGAATCCATAAACGAGATTAATGGTGTTTTCAAGATAATTATTGAGTTGTTCTCCGAAAAACACCTTGACCCTGACAAACTGCCTATTTACGAAGAAATCCTATCTCATAATGAAGATATTGAGACGGACAAAAAAAGTGAAGAAGACGAAGACGACCTAGACAGTTTTGAATATGACACTCAGTACGAAACATTACGAGACGGCTCGCCATTTTTTCAACTTTTTTCAAACTTGCAAAGAAAGGTGAAGCGGCAAGTTACCTTTGAAGAAAACAGGTTGGCATTACAAATTATGGGGTCACATTTGGGGAGGCTTTTGGATGTTATATCTATGAGAAACGTTTTCGGTAAAGCAGTTTTGGGAAAAGTATTGAAGAGGCTGTTTTCAGTGGGGCAAATTGTACACTTTCTTCCCAATTTATGATTTTTTAAACAAATTTATTAGTCAAAATATATGCCACAATTGTGTTTCAGTTCTAGCCAAACAGACGTTTGAGTCCAGGGCAGGCATGATTTTAAGTATCAATTAGATGTGGCTGCCTGTTTCCATGTCTCAGATGGCAAAAACGCCTTATTTAGTTGGCTAAGTTTGTGTTGTCGTAAAAGTAAACAATGTGCTGTATTACCAAATTATAGTCCACTAATTTCAATTCCGGCACTGCGACTTGTTGGATAACAATAATTATCCATAATGCAAAGTTTAACTTAAGTGATAACCCTTTTTGCCTCACGTTGGCTAAAGTTGATAAAATACACTTGTTTACCAATGGTGATGAAATTTAAGGAAAAATATTTTGTGTTGGAATCTGGGAAAAAACTAAAAATGGTATTTACCGGTAAATACTGGTATTTACCATTTTAAACGTCCAAAATCTAGCTAAAACCGTCTACATCTTCAGTGTCATACACTGCGAAAAAAGTGAAAAATAATCAATGGCTGGGGGCATTGTGAGCCAAACAATATAATGAATAAAGAGTACGTTATATGTAGTTTTGGACACTTCCCCAAAAAAATTGAGAAAAGAACGAGAGAAAAGTGCAATCCCACTGGGAAAATCCTTTGGCTAGGAAAACCCCAACGCCAAAATATGTAGCTCAAAATTGTGCTACTACGCCACAGGTTCTAATTAGATACATATAAAGTTAATAATATACTGCAGAACAGAAAAACGAGTGGGGTTGAGTTCAAGAAGATAAAAAATTTAATTGTCCTAAGATTTGCTTCGCCGCTCTATAGCTAGTGCAATTTGGTAACATTTGATGTTTCTTACGTAAGGGAGTTCAATGAAACTCAAATACAGTTAAAGCATTGCTCATTTTATGAGCAAGGAAATTTTTAAACGTATCGAACCCAACACCACTTTTGATTTTTCTCTGTTCTGCAGTAATTACGCAACCTCGAATGCATCTGACTTCAAAACGTGGCGAAGTAGCCAAGTATTGGGAATACGTTTTGTGCTTAAATTTCATCGCCATTGCAAAAAAGATTTTCTCAACTACTGCTAATATAAAAAATTTAAATCCGTAATTTATTTATAGAAATGGAGACAAATGGATGAACAAAGGTTTGAGTTGATATTTTTATAAATTACTGAGGTAAAATTTTAATCAAAAACTTTGATATACTCGAAAAAGTGTCGAAAAATGGCCGATCTTTTATGTAGGCCTAAGGTGCGACAATTAGTAAAAACATTTGATCATTTAAAATAATTGGTACAAATTTTTTGTATCATTGTTCATAAAAAAATTGCTCACTATATCTAATGTAAAATCGTCAGAGTGGGACTGCCTCCTCAATAAAATTTTCAAGACCTAACGCATGTTTTTAAAATCTACGCAAGGCCGTTACAATCATTTAAGGTATTTCGATAAGCTTACACCAGATATCGCACCCGAGTAACAAAATATCTTCCTAAATGTGACCCCTAAATTTCTTATTTCAAACAGGTTATGGGACGAAAATGTAATCCGAGTAATTAAAAATCACTACGTTCCCATTCTTCCTTTATATGCGGCACTCATGTTAAAACTGACAAATAGGTCAGAGGTTTCGCGAATGTCAAACGCGGTAATAGAGTCTGAGTTTCGCCGAATCAAAAGGTTTCACAAAGGTAACAGAAAACATGTCAATATCTTCCTACGGGATCACATAAAGTATCATAATGGTCGGATGAAGTTATTATTATTACCAAAAAGTAAGGGGGAGCAGAAAAAAGCAAACGTCGTTAAGACGGCTACTTTAAATGTTGACAATGAGGAGGAAGAAAAGTGGGGAAAGAGTAAGAGCAGGAAACGAAGACATGTTCGCGCAATTAGACAACTATCACCTACAAAGATTGCTCCTAAAGACGCTCCATTAAAAAAACAAGTATCAGAGCACGCCACAGCAGCTATGACACAACAGGATCTTTTGTCAAAAATCAGAGAAAGGCAAAAATCGTCGACTTTCTTGAGTCAAGCTAATAATAAGAAAACAAAAAAAATAGGAAAGAAAAAAGGTGATGGTAAAAGTTTCGTCTCGAATATCAAACCCGCAAAAGCCTTTGGTGACTCTGATGTTGCGGAAAATTATGAGCAGGGTTCATCCCCAGAGAGTGTGTGGGAGATGATGAAAGATATAGAAGCTAACCTAAGTTATATGGATAGGATTACAAAAAAGGGAAAGGATTTTGTTGAGGCATGCAAAGAGAATCCGTACCTAAACCGTAATAGCAGTGATATTGATTCCTCAGAAGGTAACGAATGCATTAAAAAGTCTTCATGTCGCTATGTGCAATTTATTATGGTATTCAAATCTCCGGCAAAGTGTGCAAAATTCTTTAAACTAAAACCTAAAGTTAGACGCGCTGTTTAAAGTAATATTTATTGTTTGATTGATACAATTGAAATGATAGTATATTTTTTCAGTCGTTTAGGAAATTGTGAGGTCAAGACACGCAACTTTGGTAGTTTTAGTATGTTTCAAGTATTTTTCGTTTTATTTTGAAGACCAACCAAAACATCTAAAAAATATATGGTTAGATAATGGAAGCCCCAGATTTTCTAACATTTCAAAATTAATTTCTACTGATAGAGCTGAAAAATAGTCAGTAGTCATGAAATATTCACCTATGCAGACAGAAAATTCCGATACCGTGAGAATTAAAATTCGCGTTTATTACCATAAACTAACAATAAGCTTTGGCATCTTAATTCGTCATTGTAGTTGGGGATATGCTAGCCTCAAAACTGTCTTTAACACGCATGAATGCGTCCAGATTTTCTTTTTAAATGTTTGGCCCATGTATTCAAGTAAATTGATTTATTTTAGTCAGAAACTATACCTAAACGTGACGTCGACGTTTCTGAGAAGATCTCTAAGTTGAGTTAAGCGCTTTATGAAAAACTAAGAAAAAAGTTGAAAATTCCAAAACTTCAACTTACGTCATTTCATATATCCTGGAGGCTTCCATGAAAATTCCCGGTATAGAAAACTCCCAGTACGAAAACT
>JAHZMY010003501.1:0-14067 GCA_027743915.1 Seira sanloemensis | reverse complement strand
GACATTTTGAAAAATCAAAATGTCACCAAAATGTCGACATTTTTGTTGACAAATTGACATTTTGAAATGACATGACATAAAAACGAAAATCCAAAAATGGGCCAACTCTACATGTGACTTCATGTTTCCACAAAAGACATAATTTCAAGGCTAGCCACCGCACTAACAAGCGGCCAGTCTTTCTACATACAAGCCCAAAGATTTCAATGCTTTCACAAGCTTTAGAATTTGTCGGTAATTAGACCCGCATTAATGAAACATGAGAAAATACGAGCGTGTGTAAATCCTAAGACATGGCGAGTAAACTAAAATATCATGTAATGCTGAGAATATATATATAGCACACATAAAAACATAGAATGCAATAAAATGCATCCATTGCTTGGGGTCATCCAAAGTCAAAACCTGCGACCAGTTTTTAGTCCAAAGATTTCTGATTTAATAATGAAACAATATCGTATAATCAGTGCTGGATGCCATTCATGAATATTTAAAAAGAAAACTTTTAATTCATGTAAGATTGATAAATTGTAAGAGAACTTGTAAAGCATTTAACCGTCTTAAATAATTGTATGTATATGAATGATAGCTGCAGTAAGGGGATGGTAACATAACTCAATCAGAGATTGTTTTCAGATGTGGATCACACAATGCAAAAGTGACTAGTTAATTGCAAAACAGATTGCGGGACAGTTTTGGTAAGGTCTTTTGCTAACAAGTTTAGTTTTCACAGACTTTCAATAATGTGTGGAACCTTTGTGATAATTATGTAAATTCTTAATAATTCTACACAGAATTTCTATAAATATTCAAATCTCTTTTACTACCGTGAACAGTCAAACCATACTGAGCGTTGTCTTAAAAAAATTTAGGGGTAATAATATGCTTGATGTTCCTAATTCCCAACGTGTTTGCTGAGATTCATAGAATGGTGTATTTTATCAAACTTTGTTTTCAATTCGTACTTTATTTTGCATAATTTGATTACACTTTTACACAATTAATTCATTTTTTGACACTAGTATAACGTAGATTTGTAAATAACCATAAGTACATAGGTAATAATTACGTTCATTGCATATGAATGTGTAGGTATATTTTTTGTAAATATAAACCTATAAAAAATTTCAGTGAATATCAACACACGTAGATCAATAACAATTTGAATACAAAAATCTTGCAATTTAGAAATTATGACGCAGGTGAAAGATCTGATTTGGCAATTTATTGATTGCTTCTTTGGCAAATCCTACAAAATAACACGCAATGAAAAAATAACGATACGTTTTTGCAGCTATATAAATCAGTATTTTATTTAGTTGCATATAATGATATGTTTTGTATTACATTGTCTAGCCTGGGTTTACATGCTCTACCGCATTTCATACTTATTAACTATCCATAGTATTTGTAGGGACTGAACGATTAAACCAAAGAATATATTTTATGAATTGAACATTTCTCTTTGAAAGACTGTCGTATCCCATCCCAAGTTTCATTTTTTTACCAAGAGTAATATAAAAATCGACACTTAACTACTTTCACTGTGCTGCAGGATTTTTCATTTCTCCGTGAAGCACAAAATAAAGTACAATACCTACATATGTACGTACATGTATCAAACTAAACACAAATTGTTCATTGAAATTTACTTCGTAACAGGAGACATGACTAACGAACACGAGTAAAGATGACCATTCTGGTTGCATTTCGTATGCACTTAGGAGGTACACACATATTACATCTATATTAAAAGGATTTATTTCGTGAAAACTGCAATTACACAGGTGTAAACCTCTCAACGTGTATTGTAGTTCATTGTCATCTAGTTCATAATAGTTAAACACCAGAAGCATGATATGATCTCCATGTAAAAGTGCTCAATTGGAGTACTGCTAATGGTTTTCCAATTTTTCGTTGACCGTTGCCGAATATCATCTTGAAACAATCGTTTCAAATCGTCTAGGGAGTTCTGTTTATTGTGCTATACTGATAAGTCTATGCATAACTTCCCGTCATCTAATTCTAACTTTACCAGAAACGCGTAATTTAGGTCTACACTGAAAATGATTTCGTTGGTTTATCCAAATAGAGATACAGAAGCCATAAAAGATACAGCTAGTTTTTCTCATTACAGTACCTCTTGTTGAAATTTCGTTTCATGTACTTTCGTCTTAATAATACAAATCTTAATTTGTACACGTAATTCAAATATATCTACGTATTTCAGGTTTAAAAGTAAACGTCTCAAAAAGTAACGAAGTATTTTTCCCCCTATGCTTTTGCAAATGATATCAAAGATCTAGAAAACACTATTTGGCTTCTCCATACTCAGATTATAATTGTTATCCACCTCATTGAGATCAACCCTCAATGCAAACCGCACAGCATTGAAAAAGTGTACATAGATAATCCACAGGTCCAAACGCACTTTCCTGATTCCTCGGATTGTATTTGATTGCTCCAAAGCGCCTAGCAAGAACTTTCTCTTCGTACTCTGGGTCATTTGCAGATCTTTCTGCATCCTTTAGCATGTCAATAATAGCTCTATATTCTCCTCCAGATTTAGGCTCGCTGCTCACTACACCCGTGTCGTCAGCACATGGTGGAGTGGAGCGCCTGCAACAATCGTCGGGAACATCCTCCTCTTCACTCGTTGGATTCGGGTTGTTGTTAGGAGGGTCTTGCACTGCTGTCTCGGAGCTTCCGTTACCGCTACCTGTTGATTCCGAGTGAGATTCTCCTTGCAATGGGAGAAGGGGATGCGTTTCATTGGGAGCCGATGCGCTCGTTTCCTCTTCCTAAAGTACATTCGTAAAGTGTATATTAAAAGTGAAACTTTAATAGCTGGAAAAGAATTTCTTTAGGAATTTACTCAATTTATTTACCATTTTTTAGTGAAAATCAAGTCTCACTTCCAAACGCTTGTTCAGCTTTCGGTTGTACCCTGCCTAAATAAGTAAAATGATTTTTAGAATTTTTAGTTTTGAAAGCACTGAAACAAGTTAGAGGAAGCAAAAAGTGTAGCTGAGCATAATAGTCGCGTCACCAACAGCACTGATTTTTACTTGATAGTGAGATTTATCTGAAACATTTGCCTTCACCTATTGGCCTAATGGCTTTTGCTGGATTTCTTTAAGCAAACGCTTTCAACTTTGGTTGAATGATAAGTGGGATAGGGTCTCGAAAAATGTAGGTATACACGACTTCCAATTGAATGCTTTTTTATACTTGAGACTTCCCTAAAAATATTTTGCATATACTTATCAGAAACGCTTTATGTATGTGGCCATCGTCACATCATCCTCAATTCCAAGGGATGTGCCGTGAATCGCAAATAATACTTCCATATGAGACAAAATTATGTGCAGATGGGTAGGATAACTGCACGATTGACTCGTTATTTGCTGTCTTGCTTCTTCTTCACACTTCTTTTGAAATGATTGAGTAATCCACTTGTCTCTTTCTACACTGATAAATTAGGCGTTCAATTCTTTGTCGTCCCCAAAAAGACGCAAGATGTCTACGTCAAGGTAAATGTATGTAGGCAAAGTTGAATTTTAAACAAACTCCTCTCACACTTGGACTCGACACAAATTCTAGTTGCATAAAGTACATCACGTAACTGAGCCAGAAAAACTTTTGGTTCATATCGCGTCAGCTTTATTTTAAAAGGCAATAAAATGGGTAATAATAACGTGTAACATAGGAATCATGATATATTACTTACAGAAATTTTATGGAATGCGTATGTGTGCTGTTGCGGTACTACAGAAAAGTGTGTTTACCCACTTGTTCTCGATGAATGCCTTTTAAACTCTTCTAAAATGAATATGTTATTACTCTCTGTCCCCATTGAATGAAGACGAAGACGCTTTGACGACTCACATAAATTAAATCTTTGGGCACGGTTGCTGTGTCACATCGTAGCAAAAAATATGCGACGAATCCTGGGCACATAGAACATCTCTTATTATTGTAACCAATCAACAAGTTGGCTAGCCTGGAAGATTAAATCAAGTCTTATAAAAAATCTGCAGATCGCTATTCAAAAATTGAAAAGTATTAAAAAAAGGTTTGCATTTGTAATTCTAGTGGCACTCGCACTTTAATGTTGTTAGGATAATATTACACCAACTATCGTATCAGATTTCACACCATCACAGCACATTCACATATTGTGGATGCTATAATAGGGCTCATGATGACTAATGTTGCTACTTTACGAAGACATTCCATCACAGCCTGGTAGGACGGCATTAATAAGGATAGATACAGAAAAGTTTGACTATGCTAGAATTTTTCCTTATTACAACATCATGCAACAACTGCACATTCTGCATCAGTTAGTTTTTCCACCGAACCTTTATTGCTCGTTCATGTACCTTCATGGTGTAATTATTGATGTTGCAAGGCAGAGTTTATGCGGCTGTATGATCTGATGCGTGCATTTAAAATGCCTTTCACACAGTATTGTTATGTGGTTACGGTTAACATCGAGGCTACTGCAGATGAAGAAGCTAGGAAGCCAGTTTCAGACAGAAGTCAAAATCGAACCCATGTACTGTGTACAGAGTTGATATGCACAAGAAAGTGGAGGCTACAGCCCTCAAGAATGAAGAGAGTCATATTTTGGATTGAAATAATGTGCTACTTAATTCTAAGCATATGCCAGGGAGTTGTATGAAAATCGAAAAGCGAGTCGAAATATACATTGAAAAGTGAGCAGTAAAGCCATAAAAGAGTCTGCGTAGCAGCTGCTGAATCTAACTCTAACATGTAAGGTAGAAGAGAAAGAAGTCAACGATTTGAAAGAGATGTATTTATCATTTCCATCTTTTTTTTTTGCCTGGAGGCATATTTCGTGTTTGTCTCAAACTCCAATGGAAGATTTTGGTCGGCAATACAATACACAATACAAGAATACATTACGATTACGGCCAATAATTCATGGTACATGAAAGAGCAGCAAAAGCAGACAATAATGAATTGCTTTCAACGTTTTCGGGACAAAAGCATGTAGTTTTATGTAATGAAACTTTACTAAAGTAGGGTTATTGCAACCATTTCATCACACTTCACATGTATGCTGAGCTGAGTTGAACGATTCTATTCTATACCTATTCTAAAAACATGCAATTGCAGTGTTGCAGTTTAAGTGAGCCTGTTTCACTGTTGCACAAAAAGCTCAAGAGACCTGTTGCATTTATTCGTGTGTATGAGTGTATGATTTCTTCCCAGTCCAAGACCAATAACCTCCAGTCAGGAAATGACTAATAAGGTGTGTATTCTTTAGCTTACAATAGACAAGCCTTAGCATCTCCGGTAGTTAAGAAACACGTAGAAGACAACGATGTTTTCACAAATTCCCTTGTACTGATATTTCCTATAATACACGATAGTAGCACATTTAATTTTTTAATACTTAAACTTCAATGCGAGATGGGAATTGATTGATATTGAGCCACCATACATCATACAATTACCAATGTAATTTAGTACATCAACTTAGCGCGATTGCGATTCTCCCAGTTTCCTTTCTTCACTAACAAATCCGCTTCTTTTAAAAAATGCAGCTAAAATTTGTCCTTTTTGTATTGAAATAGGAGCGAATAATACAAATTGTATAACCGATTATTAAATCATGCTCTGCAATTCAAACTATACTATAAAAAATAAAACTGAGGATAAAAATTCAAAAGAGAAATGACTTTGGATTGCATTATTTCGATTGGGAAATCTAAACTACTAAAGTTGCAAACTATTGCCGAAGTCTCAATGTGCTCGATCTCGTTTGCATAGTAATTATAGCGCGAATGAAAAAAATAAATCGTTTATACTTTCCAAGGAATCTTAAAGGGATATCTAATTTGTCAGAATCGGTCCGTCGCAAATACAGATCCAAACATTAAAAGACCTAGGATTTTTGTACGGGTGAAAATGCCATTTCTTAGTTTGTAATGTATTTCTTATGCAAATTTTTACGATTACTAGCGGTTACTACAAAGTTTCTCATTTAACTTGAAAATAGCCCATACAAAAAATCCTTTGTCTTTTAATCTCTACCGCTGTAAAGTGCTTTTGCTCGTAGCTCTAGGTATGTAAACCAACGTTCCCGTAAATACCTTGCAAGAGGTTTCACACTTCATTTGTGGAGAGTTTTTTTTTGTCCGGAACGACATACATACGACCGACTAAAAGTGCTGCTGTAATGATATGTTATTTAAACCCTTTTATGAAGTTGCCATATAATTTGGAATTAAATGATATGTCACGCACCCCTTGCATATCTAACGACTTTAAAGGTCTCGAACCGTTGATCGATTTCAATTTTCAAAACCATAATAAGTCTTTTTTGCATATGTAACGACTTTAACGGTGAGCAATCGTTAAACGGTGTAATTTTTTGAATTTTCGACAAAATTTAGAGTCGAGTGAAATTTCTCATGTACACACATACTTAGAATATACGACTTTTACTGCCATTTACCATTTAATGGTGCCGTTTTAAAAAGCCTACCTATATACATGCTTCATTTCCTCAGGGCTAAGACCAAATTTCCTTCAGCGACATGACTAAATATTTTTGAATTGTTACGACGTTAATATGAAGGTCCCAATCGATAAGCCCCCAAAGCGACGTAGTTCAAGCAATAAAATGTGTAATAACTTTCCACAGGTGACGGTTAACAGTTTAATCATACAGGCTATCCTTAACTGAAAGAGACATGCACTTTAAACAAATCAAGTACATACCATACACCTTGTGTTCGTAACTTTAAATCTAAATGGCTATTACTTTCATTTAGCCTTGTTATTCAAAAGCCGTCGCAGACGAACAAAGCACTAGCTGAAGTTGAATCGAACGGGCATGCTATCGAATCAAACATCACGTGGAGGTATGAAAAGCATAGTTCATTAACTAGGCAGACTGAGTGAACACTTTTTACTGTTCTCCTTGACCATCATCATCACTCATCATGCCTTTACGATGTACATTTCAAACTTCAATTTAGTTCCACTCTTGGCAGACCCCAGACTTGTCTTATTTGCCAATCGGACATTGAACGCTGTGGTCATGTAGTTTATGGTCCGGGCTTTGATAATGAATACAATTGAGTAGTAAATTTATCCTTGCTAGTTAGGTGCAAGGCAAGTTGGACTTTGGTTATCTCTAACTCTTAAATATTTACCTATGAAACATACCTCCGAATATCGACGGATAAGGATAAGATTGATTGCTTGATTGTAATACAATGAGTGAGTGTATTCACAGCAGAAAGTGAGCCTACTGGATCTTTTAGTCCTGGTGTCAGTCACAACAAAGTGACCTTTTAGGTAAAGCCGAGCCGGCAAATAGTGCACTTTGACAACATATCCTACATCATGTCCGAAAACACGGTTAAAGCAACTATCTACATCGCTCGACAGTAAGTATACCTTCTCAGTTTCTTTTCCCTCTCAAACTTACAATTCGCTCATTGCAGCAAATAAATTTAGTAAAGCAAAGTAAGCGTATGTATGCTTAATTTAGATAAAAAATTACTGATTCATTCCATGCTCAGTACGTACATAGATCCAAAACAATGATTGTAATATTTATTATAAAAGTCCACTAAACCAATGTTTTATAGCGGCGAATGCTCCGCGAACGTGGAACAGAAGGCCCTGGATCCTCTTTCGGATGTTCTCACGGACGTTGGCAGAACGCAGGTATAGATAGCCATATTTAAAAAAAATACATTTTAGTACTAAGTTGCATCAAAAATTGGAATGGCGGTGTTTAGAAAGTAAAAAAAAAAACAAATTATTTTATGCTAGTTAAGCTGTTTGATTCTATACATTTATAGGCTAGACTTTTGGGTCAAAATCTGAAGCATGTCGCTTTTACCCAGGCATTCGCGAGTGACTATCCGAGGACTCGTGAAACGGCAGAATTAATATTGCAGGAGTCAGAAGTCACTAGCGGAGTGCGTTTGGAACTGGATGAAAGGCTGCGAGAACGTGTACGGAAGCAATTAAAATCTAAAAAACTATGCTATAAAACGCTATAATGACCTTTTTCATGTATAGAATTTCTTACGTATAATGAACAGGACTACACAGGTATACTAGGCAAGCCGGCGGGAACCGCAATTTCCCTCCTGACTGATGCGATGAAAGGCGGAACTCCATACCTAAAAGTTGAAATGCCGAATAGCGAGTCCGTATTGCAATTTGAAAAGAGAATCATCAATTTCTTTGCCGTAATTAATTCCACTGTTTACAACTTGCATTTTCGCGACAATGAAGAACTCTCTTGCTAGCATGATCATGGCAATTTTTAAAAAATGTTTTTTTTTTTGTTATTAGGAACTCTTACAAAACATAAAGGCTTCTAAAAAGGCAGAGGAAACCATCTTAATAGTGTCTCATGGACTGACTAATCAACGATTAATGGTTCTATTGAATAGTCGCCAGGAAGCGTATACATGGCTATGATGGACCGGAAAAACAGACTACAATTATGTAGTCGACTGGTTCGATCAGAAAATAGTCTCAGTTGATCTAAAGCCAAAGCACATATATAAATTTGCTGGAAATTAAAAAAAGCTTTGTCAAAATTAAAGTGGTGTAGATTTTTTCAACTTAGCAATTCTGCTCTTACAGCTCACAACCACAATTTAAGCCAACTCGAAAAAATTGTAGCAGCCAGAAAAATTGATTTTTCTTTATTTTACAGGCATTCATCATTGGCGTAAAAACCTATTCAGCGAAAGGTTAATGCGAAATACGACGTATCACAAACTCGCATTCGAAATTTCTCGAGAGGGAGCAGGTATCGTCTCGGGCGAAGTAGCACATGCTCACTTTAGGGAACATGTACTTGGTGGAGAAAGTCAAACAACGGATTCTAAAAATCAAACCAAAATTAAAGATGCATGTAATTACACATTTATTGAAAAGCACGAAAATGAGTTGTTGAAATTTGAAGATGAGACAACACATTATTGTAAGCCAGTTTAAACATTACGATTGCACAAAACTGCAAAGTCTTATTGTAAACGTAAATAAAATGAAACTATTTTTTCCAATTTTAAAAAGAAATCCTAGAAATATCTTCCCAGACTTCACTTGTTTAATACATGTTCATATGATACAGTGACGGAATTTCCATGCGCGCTCGTCACTTATCCGTCCCCCGTATGGAATATTAAGCGACTCACCTTGTAAAAACCAATTATGTTTCCAAATCAACATCCTTGGATCTGTTCTTTCCGAGATTAAAAAATCATTCATATTAAAACGAGGAGAATGTATTGAAATGTTAGAACGAGAATCATTCACAGATTCTGCGACCCTTTCAGAAGCATGTCGTCAAAATAACTTTCCAGTAATCAGTAATAATGCAGATTATCAATTGGTGTTGAATATTATTGATAATAAAAACGGTCTTTACTGCATCATAATAATAGTTGATTTACATTAAGCATCTCACAGTGAGTTTTTTGGCCCAACGTTTATAGTTTAAATAACTTATGTGATTGATGTGTTGAAGCTGTTCCCGGTTGATTGATTCATATTTCTGCGCTATTCTGAGACACGCTTTTGCATTCAGTCAATTATTTTGAATAAAAATAATTAGTAAGCGGAATTACTTAAAGTGCAGTAGAAAATTTAGAGCTGCATCACATTAACTTGCCCAGATATTCGACTGTATTAGTAAATTAAACGCTCATGAATCCTAGTAAAACGCAGTAAGTAGAAATATTGCTATCCATATTTAAAAACGGCAATATTTCGGATGTTAACTTTTTTGGCGTCTTCAAAATACTCTGTGCAATGTAACATGTGCTAAAATGGAAGTCATCAGAACAAAAAATTGTTGTCCTCTTACTAGCATAGGGTAAAAGCATTATCAACTTTCTCAAAAATGTACAAGTCTCTTTGGCGTAACGCAATGCCACTTTCACCCTGATTGTCCAGAATATCCTGGTGTCCTTGGATGGTATTCAGACAAGCAAATGATTTGGTGACAATTACATACATCAAATGACGAGTGTGCATGGTTATCTCACTCCGTCCAATCAGCACGACAGCTGCTCAGCGACAAATATCCCAAAATCATATTCAACATTGAGCCTTTTGTATATAACTTCTAGGACCTTTTATTCATGGAGCCTTTGAATAAATTTTGTCCCTTGTAAAATATGTGTAATGTGTAAAATAGCTAACAAATTCAGCTGCTGAGAAAGGTTTGTCGAAGGTATTACGTGTGGAATAAATTCATATAAAGCACTCGAGACGATGAACAATTCATGCACATTGTATATTACTCAAAAGGAATCAAAATTCCTCTAGGGAAACAGGATTAACAAAAAAGTTGGTGACGGTGAGCCAGATCCCTTCTGCAAAAAGAACGATTTTTTTTCTTTCAGAAAAAACCAGGCATGTTTTCCATGATGTCTACTTTAAACCTTTCAGAAAGCAAGTCACAATGTAATAAAAGTTGAAATGTCGAGTCTTGCGTACCCAATGCATGTAGAAACTATTCTCTAATTTTAAGGATTACTCAAAAGTAAAAATGGGGATAAAATTACATGCATCTTATTTCCTGAAAAAGTACATTATTATTGAAAGTTCAATTCTTTGACGACAGAGTTTTGCGAGAATAATTTTGATGAAACCGAATCTTAATTGTATGCAAAATTAAAGCTCCACTTCCTTGTTTTGAAACTTTTAAGCATATGTAAAGAAATATGAACAAATCCACAATCTTGGATAGTCAAAATTATATGGCTAGGAATATTCGCAAAATTATTTATTTGGCCTCTTTTACGCCCGGACAATGTACATATACCTACAACCTATGTTTAAACTCTGTGATTATATTAGAAGTGTGCCGTCCAAATGATTTTCTATAATGGCAGTAATTATAATGATGTGTAAAAATATAAAAATGTGTAAAAATTAACTAGGACTGCGTTGGTGTTGTATTTATTGACAACTGATGGCCCACTTATTCATGTAGATGCATGCTGAAGGAAAATTAGTTGTCATAGATAAATATGTGTCTCCTTTTACACATTCTGTTAAATATGTATATAATCTATTTTTCCCTTGTGTTACGATGCCCTGTACATTAACCTTTCATAAGCAAGGAAATAAATCAAAGAGAACGTAGATTCTTTGGTGTATTCGTGGCTCTCAGCAGTTAGTCTGTAACTTACAGACTGTTCTGGCCATCCAAATAACATGGAAATGAAAATATAGGGTAAGTCAGTATAAGGTCATATTAAAAGGACGTGTTACTCATGCGTAGACTGTTGCAAAAATATAAATAACGAATATAAACCCGGGCCACGAGACGCACTGCAGTCATTATTCATTACCAGTCAAATTCAGAAGTTTCATTTCATACATGTCAGACAAGGCCCCGTTTGGAAAACTTGACAAAAAATTGGGCTAATTTCAGCCCAAATAATCAGTTTAAAGTTTAACTGGTGAATATTGATAGCGTTGAAATCTCCGTTTGTTAATAGTTAATATATGGCATTTTATTTTGGTTTCCGACGGAGAAGGGCTACGATTTTCAGCGTGTGAGGTTCGATGAAAAAAAGCAACGCGTCCAAGACCGCACGCTGGCACATTTTCGTATTTTATTATTGAATCGAATAAAAGTGTAATTTTGGTGGTTCTGCTATACCACGGTCAATTAAGCTAAATTTGGAGTAGGACAATTGACATAAGCTTATAAACAAACATATAAGTAAATCAACTGAATTCAAAGTGTTTTCAGAACAGTCAAAATATAGCTGCTCCTGAACAATTGTATCTGTCGATTTCATCTTCCGACACCTTCAAAGTATGAATGTTTCAAATAACTTTGTGTGCAAAAATGTGTTCAGAAGAAAACACCTACATAAAAATGGCAACCGGGATCTATAAAGCTTTACTAGGAACTTGGAATACCTGTTTTTATTTAGAGCAGTTGAAATGGATGCACCTTATTTCGAAGCTTTTCAGAAAATAAGCATGGTTGGAAGGTATAACACCTTTGCCTTGGAAAGCATTTTGAATTGTTGACTGTCAATTTTGACTTTTAAAAATGTTCAAAACTGCCCAAAACGTACACCGTATTTGCATTACATTATTTGTCTCAAAATGCCCCCAGCTATTGAGTTTTTAATAGTGTGTATGGAGCTGGAGGTTTGAACAATTTTAGTTTTCCCCGATTCCAACCCTGGTTAATATGATTGTTTATCTGCTGAGAAAATGTTCATTTAGAAAGAGATTTGTTAATAAATATTTATGAATCTCATTACATAAAATTTAAAGTATTGGCAACGTTAATACATATGGTTATGCTTGTAATTAGTAATGTTTCCAATTAAATCCAATAAAAATATTGGAGATTACCAAATGCAAAGGCGTATATTTAACCTAAAACTTGATGTAACAAGGCAGGGTGCCCGATTTAATTGACTAGTTAAGGTCAGATTACGCTACATTATGCTCCCTAACCTTACAAAAATTGGCATCCATGGAATTTCATTACGTCATGTACCTCAAAATGTGATCTTAGCAACATGCCAAATAGAATATGAAAAAGAACTGGCAAAAAATTGGAATAAACTCAGCTTATAAATTAATTTGCTACTATGCACACAAAAATTATTCAAACGCGACATGAAATACTGTACAATTTTCAGCGGTGCTCATATTTTAAAAAAATACGCCACAAAATATATGCATTCATTTCATGGTCTGGAAATCGATAGCATTCCACCGGTAAAAACGTGAGCCATACATAAGAACATCAGTTTTTAGACGGGACATATGTATAAGTTCAAAATTTGTATTCTGATGAAAAGGGTTGCAGTAAACAACCGAGAGCTAGGGTATTTAAAATAAAGTTTTATTTTAAAATAACCATGCAATCCAATAACAATTTTAATACAATAATGGAAGGAGTTGTTAAAACTGAATATTTGATTGACGTTTACATTACGTACTCGATTTACTGACCTGCCGTTAGTTAAGAGTTTAAATCGTTTTTGTTATATTTGTTATGATGCGTAACGAGATCCTGTAGGTGACAACGTAAATTTGTTAGTATAATTGGATAATAATAGGACCTTTATTATCTTCCAATATTTTAAATGAAAACGCCATTACATTAAAAATATCTTTTCATGTCGTGTCTTGCAAATTACACGCAGGCTACTTAGTTAAAACATGAGCTCAAATAAGTTTTGCAATTCCGGCAACAAAAAATATAAGCAGGGATTCGCTCTGACATCTGAAAACGGATACGTGTATCAGAATTTTTAAAATGGTGTTATATTTATTTAAATTGAATGTCTGCTAAAGCTAGAACGATATCAATAAATTGCGCATAGCTTTAATGTGAAAAAGTGTGCAGAAGTAGGAAAATGTCAAAAAGCGTTGCACGTACGTGTTACAAATGGATTTAACCATTGACTTCCAAATTTTTAACTCGATAAAATATTTGAACAGTGAAATTTTGTTAAAATTTTGAGACAAGTCCATACTGCAATTCTTTCATACAGAAAACAGAATTTGTATTTGAAGTATTACACTGGAACAGTCAATCTTTTGTAAGCTAAAATTCTGTGAACAGGCATCAAACATGAACAGTTCACTTTGAACACGATGAAAATACTCGGCCGCAGAAAAAAATACAACTTCGAGGTCCACGAGGTTCATAAAAACAGCAAGAGCTTTTTATACCCACTGCGTTTTTTGTTCATTCTTGCTTTTAGCATGCGAGTGCGTTTTTGAGTTGCACCAAGAGAGCAAAGAGAAGAAAGACCAAAAAATTGTTTTTATTAATTTCTAACCACTACAGCAGCATTGCTTCTGCTTACCAGGCTGAAAAAAAGTCTAGTCATGTATAGAGCTTGGATTGTGTTCAGACATGTATTTTTTTGAGTACAGTGTTACGTCGACTTTTTTCTTTGGCTGTGTCGTGCATTGACGGGACTAGCGTGAGGAAAAGAGAGAAAATGTGGTAGTATGTGGTATCGGCTTTACTGGTTGGGAGAGTTGTTATAATTCCGAAAA
>JAHZMY010003500.1:0-16630 GCA_027743915.1 Seira sanloemensis | reverse complement strand
CCTCTTCAAAAGGACTATTTTTGAATACGCTGACAAATTCACTTCTGTCACTCTTGCAATATTGCTTCAATTTCAAAATCACGTTCATCTCTGCAAGCATTCATAGTTGATTTTGGTCCGCGTCTGAATGTAAACTTGATTTTTTGAAAGCTGCCGATGAGCTTTCCATAATATTTAATTAAATAATAGTACATAAAAACTATAGAAAAGTAGAGGCAAAAGTGCTGGTGAAATCATGGGTAAGCTTGTTCGACTTTCACGTGTTGCTTTCTCTCTCATAAGGATGAAACACTTTCTCAGATTTACATTTGCGTTTTCTACAATTCCCGTGCAACTTTTTCGGTGGTCACAGGCCGGACGTTACCAGTTCCTGTAGCATGCAAGGTTTGCGGTGACAAGTCATATGGGAAACATTACGGCGTGTTTTGTTGCGACGGATGCTCATGCTTTTTTAAAAGAAGCATCCGTCGAAACATTGTGTACACTTGCGTAGGTAAGTCCATGAGAAATAGTTTAAAAAATAATTTTTGCATAGTTTAAAAAATTTTCACTGTACATTTTATTTTATTTAAAATTTGATTTAATTGCTAGCCGGAAATGGCGACTGTGTAATAGACAAGACCCGACGAAATTGGTG
This sequence comes from Seira sanloemensis, assembly GCA_027743915.1. Lineage (NCBI taxonomy): Eukaryota > Metazoa > Arthropoda > Collembola > Entomobryomorpha > Entomobryidae > Seira > Seira sanloemensis. Next base: position 15,993 of record JAHZMY010003500.1, on the reverse strand, counting down.
TCCAGGGTGTCGACTGAAGAAGTGTCTTGACGCCAACATGAACCGTCTCGGTAAGTCAAAGCTGCATGTTTATACCCTCGATGCATTCTCATTACCACAAAGAGATTAGAACATGTATTACCTAAGAAATAATCCTTTACAGCACACCTTCATAAAAATCAATCTCATTAAATATGTAGCGATTCAAAAACTTTTATCTGTAGATACATGCGACAACTCATCTACCCTTTTTTCTGTCGAAGAGGTTCTTTTCTATAGATTTGCATAGCCTCGCCACAATAGCTTGTATAGAGCTCACTCCCTTCAAGTTGCCTTTGTTCAGAGAAGGCAAGAAGCAAAAGGGGCATGTAAGGAGGATTTGTGATTAGCTGATGATTTTGCTTTCGCTCATTTCCTTTCTCATAAGGATAGCATTTTTTCTTATCGCATGCAACGTTAATATTTAAAAACGAACTCAATAGCGTAAGAATAAAGGTAGCCCAACAACGCCATACATTTCATGCATATCTAATATCAATTCTCATTTACTCTCGATGGCGTGCTTCTGCTTTATACGCTTCCATGTGGAAAGCAAAAAGCGTGTTCAAAAAGCAATTCTTATTCGGAGTGTAGGAGAACACACAATATCAAAATTTGTAACTTTTTCTACTCATTAAAATTTCACAATTTCTGTCACGCGTCTTCTCATTTTTCTCTTTATCTATAGCACAATGTAGCATACTTTTCCATCAGGTAAGTGGCACAAGTACATTGAATTTTTTTTCAAGTGCTTTTTGTAAGTGAAAGAAAAGAGGCTCGTCAAAAGTTATAAAGTAAATTCTATAATGTGGCAAGTCATCACTGTCTGTCACTGTGTGACGAACTGAACACAAAAAAGTATGCACATTAAACTTACACAAACAATGGAGAAAAAAGAAAGCACAATTTGCTTCAATAACCTTCGCTGGATCGTAAGAGAAACGTCATGATTACGTATGCACAAAAGGAATCTTGCAAAGTCTGGAAATGCCCCTGATTCTATATCCATACATACACACGTGAAAGGCGAGAAAGAGAGCAAAGGGTAAAAGTGTCAAACATTTCATGAAATCCATTCCACACCTCTCCAAATACTACTCGAGGGTTTATTTGTAGAAGAAAAAACAGAATGTGCCAATGGGAAAGCACACACACTCCACAAAATATTATTTATGCATACATTTGTGTAATGATGATGACTGAGAGGCCAAGGAAAATTTGAGCAAACATTTCTCGGGGAATGTTAATTCAGTGCGAAAACATGTGTAAATGTAATGGAAGCAGTTTGAATTGTTTTATTATGAAAGAAATTAAGGAAAGAGCATCGCAGCACTCTCGAATTGCCTCTTTTTTATATTTAAGGCAGCCATGTCGTCCAACATGATGCACCTTCTCCAAAGAATCTTATTGTTTTGTTTGACAATTTTGCTCTTTTTATTATCGTTTGTCGATCCATCATAGAATTTTTTTGAGAGAGAGAGAGAGACGCTCCACTTGATAAATCGCTAAACTGAAGTGAAGTAACATTAAAATAAATTATGCAAAGGGCGTAAGTCGAACGGCAACGGTATTCAAAAAATATTATGCCTGTCATTATTCCATCAATCTAGAAAAATGGAAGTGATGATAAGTTTTTTTTTGCGTTTCTTCCTTTACTTACCGAGAAAAGTGTGAAAGCAGAGAGGGAAAGATGATTGCTTTCTCGAGCGCCACCAAAGTTCAGTGGAACAATCACTTTCTGTTTATTCTACGCTCAAGAAGAGATTATGTACGAAAATCGTCGTTTGCTGGCTCACATCATGTTAAAAAGCAACTTTTGATTGTCAGGTAATAGACAGGGACAAAAGAGGTCTATCAAAAATTCATGCAGTCATTTATAATACAGGGCAAAAGGGGATGTATAAAACATCACAACCAAACAAACCCTCTTGCCTTGTTTTTTCACGCGCTTCATCCTGTCAATCCACTCAAGAATGGTCATACTTTTTCCATAAATGTATTTCCTCTCGTGTCGGTTGTTTAGCCTCCCCATTTATGTCTGCTCAAACCTTGAGCCTTGACTAAAAGTTTCTAATAATTCCATGAATATTAATGAATGAAGTATTTAAACCGCATTTTCTAGCTGTTCAGGAAGAACGAGGACCAAGAAAAGGGTCGAAATCTAAAATGTTTGGCTCCTCACCGCCTTTGTCTACCAAAACAGTTGGTTCTACCCGGTTACTGGGGCGAAGAGCGACAATGCAGTGTAAGGAGGTTGCAGGGAAAACGTCCTTTGATGTGGCATTTCTAGCTTCATCAACCAGTACAAAGATGGACACTGAAGAGGTCAAGGAGGGCCCTGTAAATATGACAAAAACTTTTCCGCCGCAGGACCTTAAAACTGACTCTGTAGAATCAACCCTTACAACAGCATCAGCATCCCCAGATAACAAAGACACATCTGAACCCGCTAGTCTGTCATCGCCAGAGTCAAAAGAATCTAAAAATGCAGGACAGGATGAGGAGAAGGGAACGAAACAGGAAGCCGGAAGTAGCGTGGAAAATCACTGGAATCAGTTGAAATCACTGAGTTCAGCTGTAGGCTACTACAATAACCCAGCATTTCAACCGTTCAACAGCATCTTACTTGCTAATAATATCAGAAATAATGTCAACGTTAATAAAATGACACATTTTGCCAACTCCTTGTATAATCCTACGTCAATGTCCTTGGCACCTCGGCTGGGCCAACCTCAAACAAATTTTCCGTTGATGGGGATGGGTGCAAACTTCAATCCGTTTGACTTGAACAGAAAATTTGAGGGGACGCCTCCTTTCGGAGAACTTTCTTCAGTTTTAGAGCAGTGGCAGGGTAAATCATTGTAAATACAAGGAACTGTAATTTGCTCTTAATTAGATTTCATTAGAATTTTTACTATTTTTTTTAGGAAATTTTTACTTGAATCTGCTTATAGTCAGTGTTCAACATGCAAGAGCTCAACCGCCATTTACACTGTTTTCCAAACCAACTCAAAACCACGTCCTTCAATCAAACTGGTTCCAACTTTTGGGGCTGCATATGACTTCGCTTGGGACGTTTTCTTCAGCAGCATTCTTATCCAATATTTGTGGGACACAAGGGGATTCTGCATTCACTTCAATGTGAGATTATAATAATCAACTTGTCATGAAAATGATAACAAATTCACTTTGATTTGTATTGTAGACAATTCATGCGGACGGTTGCAAATATCTGCACACAGTTAGCATTGACACCTGCCGAAATTTCGTTTTTGGAATCATTGATATTAACCCGAAATGGTGAGATAGAAAGCTTTACAACACTATTTCTTTGTAATCCAGTTTTCAAATTCAAAGTGTTATGACCCTCCAGACATCGTGGAGGCGGAATCAGAAAAAGATGACAAAGCCAAAGCCTTACTTTGTTCAAAGCAGGAATCGGACGTAATTCATCAGAAAATTCTACTTTCCCTTAGCTTTTACATTTCTCAGCACTTTCCAGCCCAGCCTACACGGTTTGGAAACATTTTGGGACTAATGGAGTTGTTGAAGTCTCCACATGTGAAAGCCTACTTTTCGAGCTTTATGACACCACAAATACTAAAGTTTGTCATTGATAACTTTTAGTTAAGTATTCAAAGTTTTGTGCAACTAATGAAAAAAATATCCAAAAAGTATTAAATAAATTCAATACATAACGGCATATACATACTTATGTAGCTTTTAGCCCAGCAGGCATTGCACTACATTTCCATAATGTAAAGGCTCTTTTGATGAGGGAGGACAAAGAAAATGCAATTGCGAAATTAGTCGATGTAACAGCGCAGATAGCGCTCATACTGCAAAATTGTACCGTCTCAGATTTACCTATTATGTCGATCATATATTTCATCTTTCTTTTCATTTACAAGCACTCTTTTGACAAGAGTAAATATAGTTGGGAACAAGAAATCCTATAAAATGAATCAAGTTATACGTAGGAGACACTTGACGAATGTTGTCTGTTGATCGTATCGTTAACACTGTATTATTGATTGATTGTTAATGTTAGGATTTTCACTTATTTTTATGGCGACTTGTTTTTAGGTAGCTTCCATTGAAATTGAAATGACAAAGAATCGAGCCATCTAAAGCCAGTAGGACACTTCGACAGTTTTGTTGATACTCTTTTCATCTGTATAATGTTTGTCTATAATTATGTAACTTTTTGCTGCGACTTACAATTTTAAACAAAATGACTTTGTCACTTTGATATACGGTAAGTAGTAGAATACATTTCAAGCTTTAAATCATTAAATACATTATAAATAATCATTCCATAGCATGATGCCATTAACAAAAAAATTGATTAAAGAAACCGTCCTAGGTTTAATTGTAAATTTTGATAGCCTTTTCAAGGGTCGAGTACCGGGATCTTTTGGGGGCCTTATTTACGTGATCTACTCCAAGCCAAGGCTTTCCACTGTATGTCTGCGAATACGACTGAAAATGTTCGGGTTTGATGGGAGCGTCGTCTTCTTCCTTTTCAAGAAACACGGGCGTTCCTTGCGACACTAGTGCTATCTTAATTTTTGCCCAGTCTTTTTCGTTTACACCTAGTCGATTTTGAATTTTCTGCTTCACGGCCGACCATGTTTCCCCGTAACGCACCTAGGGCAATGACAAAATAGGTTAATAAGACGAGAATTTTAAAACTATACAATATGCCGTTTTTGACAAATTATTAATGGAAGTTTACTTTGATCAAGAATGGTACTCCAAACGTAGAGCGAGCTTCCTTATGGAAATGAGCAACCTGGACTAAAACCTCATTGGGGCCAAGTACTTTCTCTTCATCTGGAATTTCTTCAGCACGGTAATACCCTACACATGGTCAAAATTGAATACATTTATTTAGAAATACTCCCGCCTCAGAATCAGAATCAGAATAGCAAAGTAAAGAATTTTAAAATGCTGATTGAAATAAGCAGCTTACTATTTGGAGAATTATTGTTGTTGATAACATCTGCGCTGACGTCATTTTCAATGACATTAACAATTCGGTGAGCTGAAATTTCCAACAGCCGCAGTGTTATCGAATGCTCCTCTGTGACAACTTTGGACATTTCGTTTAAAACATCGGAAACCGTTATCCTAGGGGCCTTATTAACATAGAAAACGACTTCCCTCTCAGCTATAAAACCAGAAGACAAAATTAATTTGATTTTAGAAAACACTTTCAAAATCCAAAAACTCCTAATAATCCTAATAATAATAATTCCTTACCCTGATCTTCAGGAGAATAAAATAGAAGCTTAAACTGCTTCTTATGTTCCAGTTCGGTTACAGGTATTCCCAGAACTTGGTAAAACAACTTATAGGGACTACGAGTTGGTTTATGAACTGGTGCCAACTTTGTCAGCAAATCTGTGCTGTCGTGCTCAAATTTAATTGGAAATGCAGGAGAGTCCCTAGTAATTATAAAATACACAAAAAAATTCATTAGTTTAATTACTTCAACATCAAATCCACTGAAACAAATTCCTTAGAAGGGGCAAGAAACTCACTTGTACGGCTGACTTCTGTAAAACTGAATAAACAACGGGTTAACTCCTAGTCTTTGGCCCACTTTGGCAGCCATTTCCATGTAGTTACACTTCAAACTCATCTCCAGCGTAAAGCTTTCATTCGTATTGCTTTTGTCAACAAACGTGATTTCGTACCTTTAATAATAATAAAGAAAACAATTATAAGCAACTGGTTGATAACAATTTTTAACTGGCTAATTAATACACGACTTGACTTACATGTACTGCATATATATATAGTAATCCGTAACCGACTTTAGTTTGCGTGTGGGATCATAGGTTCTGTGAAAAACTACGATATCACCATCCATCAACTCGTTCAAAGCTTCAAGAGTCGCGTTTAAATCAACGACTTTTTCAATGGAACCGGGAGAGATTTCTTCATAGAGAGTAATCGGGGCATCGTCCGCAAAGTTAGCTCGCTTACGACATTCAACGGCTAGGTCGTCTACAATTTAGAATAAATAAATAAATTAAACATTATGTCCGTTTCACAACAATTATAATCCACTATTTTTTTAAAAAAACTTACTGAATGTGGTGGAAATGGGAACACACCAATGGCCAAAATAATGGAGACTTTCGTTCAATGGATCGTACATTTTTATGAATAGTATCACATCATTTTCTTTGTCAAATGGAGGGAGCCCATCTCTTTCATCATCACTAGGTAATATTTCTAGGAATATTGGCAGCTGATGCCCGTACAGGGTGTCATCAAGCGTTTTACTGGTCTCTGGCGTTATGTCCAAGTACATTGGTCGTATTACTTTGGTAGACCTCATGTTAAAAGGCCAAATACGTAGCCGTTTCAAGTCAACGTTCTGAAAATTATAGAAAATATTTTACTATAGCCGTAAAGTTTACGACGTAACCTACACATCTAAACAACGCTTATATTTCTAAAAACTTACAAAAGTCTCTGATAACAACTTGAGAAATTCGTGAGGCTTTGTCTTCTTCAAAACTCTGAATGACCGAGAGTTGGCGGTAGCTGCAGGACTCATTTTTTCTTGGTCGTACAAATCAAATCCTTGGTGGCCTACAAATGCGTCTTCCAGCATGACAGTCACGCTCATGTACAAATGAGCTTCAGACCTTTCCTTGCGCTTCAAAATCTCGATATTCTTCTCCTCCTGTATTCATAGAAGAGTAGAAATACCCACATGTTAGCAATCGCCTATCACAAGATTTGAAAGAGGCTACAAAAGATCGCCTGTCAATGTCACTAGAAAAGGTCCTTCCTTACCTTCAAACGCTCCAAAAGTTCACGAGGAATATCGTCTTCGGTAACTTCCTGAAGCACTTCTGGCAAGTTTGAATCTCTTATGTACACCAACATGTAGGCATTTGTAGACTGTTTAACTCCAGGATGCAGGTCATCCATCTAAAAAGGAAACAGTTTAAATGAAATTGATGTTTTTGCAATTTATTTTTTAAAACCCCAAATTATATTATCAGTAAATATTAGTACCTCTTGTCCGCCAAAGTTATGTTGAATAGCCTCAGTCTTCGAACATCTTGATACTACGTCATCGTCAAATTTGCACCATTTGCCATCACCTCTTGGGTTCAGAAAGACCACGTAGTGGCCACCATGGTTGTCTCCAGAATGAACTAGAACCTACCAAAGGATAAAATTCGTCATAAGCACACAAATCACATGTAGAAGTATTCGAAGTAAAACCATAGTAGAAGCATAATCAAATTCATCAACATACGGCGTGAAGGGTATAGGTTGGTTTCGACTGAGCAGAGCAGTCCTTATCCTTCACAAACTCGTCCAGTTGAATTTTTTCAAAAAATTCAAACCTGTCGTTGGATTTGACAGAACAATCTGTAACTGGGTCGTATTGAAAACGCATTAAGTGCAGATGAAGGATAGGGGGGAAAGATGTGAAGATCACTCCTTTTTCAGCCTCCTACAAAACATACATACCAAATTCAAGTGACATGTGCATAAGATAATCAATTGGTGCTGCAATTATAGCACAGACCTGCAACCCGTGAGAACCAGCGTCGTATTTATTATCGCCGTCCAGCACTTCTGTCGCGACGTAGTCACGGAAAGACTCGTAGAGGTCTTTTTTCCCTTTGATGTTCAATTGGATGTCGTAAAAGGTTTCAGTTCTGGATGACTCGTACTTGACATGCTAGGGTTAGAGGTTAGAAATTTAGATGTATTGATTAGCAATTCATATTTAGTAACAAATAAACTAAGACAAGGTTCTAAGCTACTCTCATACTAGTACTTCTACTAACCTTGCACTTGATGAAAGAGATCATTTTCCCTTCGAATAATTTAGGCACCGTTCCTTCCACGCAAGTCCCTTTCATCTGGAAACAAAAAAATATTAACAAGTTAGCTAATGCAACATCAATGGTACAAAGCAAGTGGATAGATAAAACTTTTTATCATCGATTTAAAGAAGAATTGTAACAAATGATAGTCGCTCCTTACCTTGCTTTCGAGCTTGTCTAAAAGGACCCGCAGAAATTCTTGTACGTCATGCTGCATGAAGGAATCTAGCGTCTCCCATCCGAAAGATCTGGTCAATTTTTTCGTACCGACTGGCTTGTCAGATGTTTGAAGTTCATAAAACACGCGCTGAAGAGCTAACGCTACACTTTTAGTTGAGTCATCACTTTCTGTAGGCATTTTATATACTGCCTTTCGTAACTGATTGGTAAAATATAGGGTCTGAAGGAGAGAATTCATGTAGCACGTCGCGCCCTGTACAAAATAAATTGACCATTATATATTGTGAAACACATACTTATTGCCCGCCATTGATTTGTTAAAAACATGATGAAGCATCTCATGCGTACTTGATTCTTCAAGCCCACATAACCTGTGTGCTTCTTCGAATCCCACGCGACGCCATGCGGTGCATCCGCCTTCACATCAACTTCAAGCTCAATGTAGTCAGTTTTGATGTACCCCTTAGCAGGGTCCATCAATGCCGGCCAATCGATGAAGTTTGAATAGCCCCAATCATTTTCTTTGGAGTGGAATATATGACTAATTTCTGTAAGAAAGTGTACAAAATATATAAATTACTCATGAAAGAAATTGATTAACAAGTTAGAAGAAGCAAATTGCCGTTAAGTAAATTCTCTTACTTCTATTGAAGGGCTCTATGCCTGCCTTCTGTGATAAAATTTTTAGTGTTGCTACCGCGCTACAATTCCAGCTAGATGACTCGGCTTCTCCATTACCTGAGGTCAAACCGAACAGGGAAAAATTATTATAGATTTATTTTTCCAATTCAAACTAGTAAATGTGTAAAAAAAGTACTTACATTGAAGGAAAAATCCTAATGACATATTACGACCCTGGTCAGAGCGAGGCATTACCATTATCCGCCATGGAAGATTCCTGACGTATGTAGGTGGTGAAAGCAGTTGTTCGCGTAATCTGGAGATACCCTCAACCTTAAAGCGAAAAGTTGCCTCTGACCTAGCAGCTCCATCCTCGTCCTCTTCCATATTGTTTACTTCTGCAAATCAAAGACGAGTTTTTAAAATGTTGAAAATACTAGTGACTGTCGCTTTTTAGCTTTATGAGAGAAATATTGGTATATTGCCTGGCTAATTTCAATATCAGTAGTGATAAGTTTAAAATGCTTTTATTTAGTGTAGCTTCGCAAAATATAAGATTTATATCATTAGTAGATGAAAATCAAAGAAAATAAATTGCGAATCAGTTTACTGTCAGTCCTATTTGACACTTCCCATCACCATGAAAATTGATGTGAGAGCAACACATAAGGACTTTCATTTTTTCATAGTCTAAGAATCTTTCCCCCTGACCCTAGTTGCAGTAAAACCAGTGGATTATAGATTTTTCGGTGAAGTAAGTAGTAAGTACCATTTGTAGTTTCCATTGGGACGGCGTTGTGACCAGTTACGTCGTGCGCTTCTTCAACATCCATTTCCTCAAGTTGTGCACCACCAATCTAATAGATCAGTGCAGTAGTGGAACAATATTTGATTTGAACAAGAAATGCAGAGAGGTTGAATGTTGTTGATACCTGAGGTGTGTATGGCATACTAAGATCGTTGTCAACTTTTTTAGATTCTAGGAAAATGTCGCTAACACTCAATTTAATAGACCTTCTGGTGGGTTTTGGTAACAACCAATGCCGGCCACGCAAACCAGGATATCTGTAACATCAAATAAAATTAAGGATATTAGTTTCACCATCTAGCCATAAAGGTTAAAAGGTATTTCGAAAAATTTGGCATTACACTACTAGAAACATATAGGTTCAAGTAAAACAATAGCAATACCTTTTGCAGCAGTTACATCCAATTTCTGCTAGTGTTAATAGCGATAAGGCAATCGCCTATAACTAAAAGCATGCAACTTTCTGAGAAGTCAAAGTAAGACACTGGTTTCCCATATTTGGTAATCCTTTAAAGTGACTCCAATCTCATTTCTAGTTGGATTGTTGAGCTGAATAGTCATGCAGACCTCTGAAATGCAACGTAAATTTATTTATTAATGTTGATGATAATTATAACACCAAAACATTTACACTACACTGCTCACAACGTGACGTCCATAAAACCATCAGTTAGGCCCAATTTAAACAGTGATTGACCAGTCTGACCTGAGCAGACTAGTCTGGCTATGACCAATTGATATTTTTTCGCAATATTTTAAAAAAATCAAACATAACAAACTATCGTTTTTATTCGTACTCAAAATTTTTCTTGTGATTTTCTAATAATTTGTAGACACAGTCATTTACAATTTACAACATGGACTTTTTGTAGTTAAATTAAATTAAGCCCAAACTTTTCGTCACAGTCATATGTTCTCTCTGAGGCTTTTGACAACTTCCAATGATGACGTGAAAAAAACTACAACGAATTTACCTATCCGTTCCGGTTCAAAATCAAAACATGCAACTGCATTAATTCAATGTATTTTTTCAAAGTTATTTTATTCACCTTAAGTTTGACGAGCGGTAAAAAACGTTGTTAACGTTGAACAACGTGAAACGAAAGGCTATTCATTAAACAGGAAGAGTTCGGATGTGAAAGGCTACAAGAGTTATTTTTTGAGTTCAATACATCACCACAGATGTGATGACGGTTTATTCAGATTTACACGAAACTGTACACAGTGACAGTCAGCTTTATTAGCATATCACGCTAAAAAAAACTTTGAACGACAAAGATGAGCTGATTCAACTTGCTTTATTGCTTGAAGAACTTTTGTTGTGTTTGTCACAGAATAATTGCTAATCTTAAAATTAATTTGAAAAGCGAGGAGCAGTAAGTACACTTCCTAAAATTGCATGTAGTCTGTCATTTAGCGTTTCTATTGAAAGGATTATTTTTGTGTCTTAAAACATTGACTTTTTTAGGTTTCTTTACTTTCTAGGCATAATTTATATTAAGTGTCTACAAGAGTTTCGGTCCAAAATCCTTACGAATAATACAATTAATAAAAAGTCTATCTTAAGCGAAATAAAAAGATTAAAATGCTACATTTAAGTTAGCAGAACAACAATAAATAATATCAATCAATATCAGGCAGGATTTTCTCTTGCCTTTTAAAATGTAAACTTTTCAAATTTGTACGTACATACTCTTGTATCTCAATCCGCCGTCGTCTTTTTTCTTCTTTCACATCACATTCAATTCAATAAAAAATGTAATACGGCTCAATACGTGCTGTATCATGATAGCAGCTCTACCAGAGCCACAGAGAGAGAGAAAAATATAGTTTTAGCGAAAGCACAACTATAAAGGCTTTTTATTTAATAGATGGCATTTTCTTCATTTATATTCCTACGGAAGGGCCTAAATGTATAGTATATTTTCGTGAAAAAAATATATAGCATGCTGAAATCCTAAGACTAGTGACGAGAGAGTACTCGCATTTTTGCCTTTTTCTGTGGCTGCGGCGGCTTGCATTGCTCATTGCTTGTGTTTCACTTCATTTCAGCTTTTGTTATGTTGGATAATATTTTGAAAAAAAATGAACCATCAATACGTACCCATATTTATATGCGTACCTATTGACACACCACACATAGACTTTGTTGTTCTCTCTCTCTCTCTCTCTCTCCATATTCGTGTTTACAAAGAACATCTCCATTGCCTTTAATAAGTATGTTACAGTTAATGTAGATTACCTGACGAGAAATGCTAGGGAGTCACGGTGTAGTGGGCAAGTTGAGAACGGGAAAAGTATACCTAAGAGCCCCACACACAACCAACCTGGTGAGAATGAAGATGGGCAATACTAATACATGTATCGTGTGGAAAGGAAAAGTTGAGCCGTGGCAGACAGCAAGAGGGAAAGATACACACAAGGGAAATGCTGAGCAAGAGGTAATAAGAAGAAGAGTATGGCTTGGCTTATCAAATCGCTGTTATACCTATAGCCAAAATACTCCTGGCTCTTGTGCCTGGGACTGGGAGTAGAAGTCAGAGCAGAAGTATGCGCCGAACGCATATGCAGCCTCATAAATATGAATGTGGCCTATACTACGAGTACGAACATAATTGGTTTTGGTATTTTCCATGGTCCGTAGATACGATTCAGGATTATCTGTTTTTGTTGTCTGTCCGCTTCTGCGAATCCGTAATTGAGGTGATTTGAAATGCTCTTTTCCTACATGTAGAAAGAGAGAGAGAGGCATGTTTTCCCTATGATGAGCTGGGGAGATCTTGAGAGAACTGTGATGTTTCAACCTGAGAGGGATCCTTCTTCGCACGCGTAAAATCTTGAGAGGTAATGGGGATGTGTGGTGCAGAAGAGATTGAGTAGGAAGATCAAGGAGAAAACGTTATGGAAAACTGCAGGGAACAAAGCAAAGTTGATGGAAATTTTTGAGCAGATCTTTGAACGGAATTGGAAATATTTTTATTAATACTTAAGCTTTTTAAATAATTTTGTGCTAGCTAATTTCATATGTAATTTTATATGGTTTCACATTGTGAATTATAAGAATGAGTGAAATTATGCTGATAGAAAAAAGTATTTACATATATTGCATGAAAACCTGGTACATTTCTCTCTTATAACTTTCTTTTATTTTTTTTTCTTTGTGTTTAATAAAGCTTTCATTAATAATGTATCCTTGTTAGAAAGGGATTTTGGCTCTGGGATTAATGCATGGTCCCTGGATGTAATCCTTGGAGGCAATGTATTTCGCTATTGCTGGAAGTTCTTCAAAATTCTTTTTGAATTTGGTCAGGGCCGCATACTTCTCCAAGTATTTTGCATCGTATGAAGTAAAGTGGAAGAGCATCTCGTACAGGAGAAAGTCAACATACGATATCTGCAAATAGAAAGATTAAAATCTTAATTAATTTGTTCTTGGAAAAAAGCCACTGGAGTAAAAACTTGAGATGATTAAATAAAGCATTTCATACTTTCTCTCCGAGAACGAACTTTCTCTTCTGCAGATAAGTATCCAGATATCCCAGTTTTGCTGGAGCTACCAATTCAAAATAGCCCTTCAGCTCGTCCTGTAAATAGGCATTTTCACAGCCAATCGTATAACATTTAATATAATGAATGAATAAACTACGAAATGCTTCAGTTGTTGAATTACCACAACAAAATTGCAGTAGTACAGCATTGAAAACCAGGCATCCCACAGCACATTTTCAACCATGTCACAGGTGGCCACGTCTTCGGATGATGCGGGGTACAAAGGTGTCCCTCGAGCCAAGTGCTTGATCACAGCTTTTGATTCAGTGAGCTTGAAATCGCCTTGAATCAAGTATGGCAACTAATATTAAGCAATAATATTATCAATTCAATTTTATGTCAAATCTTTCTTTTACATAATGTTAACAATGAAACAAGTATTTACATATTATGTATAATATTCATTCTCAAATTTACATTTGGAAAATCCAGGCCAAGCGTGAACTTTTCCGCCTGCCATTCTTCCGGGCTCGCGTACCGCTTCTCCGTAATGTCAAGTCCTAAGTACGCCACCAGAAACCTTATAGGCTGGGCCAACTACGGGTACGAGAAAAGTTAATCATTGTCATTTGTAATGAAAATTACTGAAGGAAAAATAGTTACTGAGTATTGAAACCCGCATGAAAATGTCTTGCGCTTACCCCTCGGATTCCCCAGTATCCCAAAGTAGGCTTTGAGTTTGCCATGTCTGAAAGGAGTTTCAGTAATTGAATTCTAAGATCCAAAAATGACTTGCTTCCAGTTGGAACCGCGGCTTAAAAGTGTAAATGCTTCTTGTCTTACTTGAGATTATATATATGGGCTAACGTGCAAGGTAACGTCAGAGACACGAGACAACCGGTAATCTAAATAATTTGCTGATTCATTAAGTGGAGTAATGGGTTCGTTCGGTCAATGCAATGTCAAAATCTCAAAAGCAAAACAAGTCTCATGAATTGTGATTCTCACTTTCGTTTTTTATGCTCCATAATATGCATATCTCCTGTTAACATTTAGATACTGAATTAGGTATATACAGTCAGTCCATGTCCAACTTTTTAACCAACCACAGTAAAAAAAATAGCCACGACTGGGATTAGTTGAAGCCTCCAAAAACTCATTTTCATATCGTGTGTTCAGCACGTCACGTTACTAAACAAGCTTGAGTGTTTTATGAACAATGGAACTGCCGAAAAAGCAAGTCCATTTTCAAGGACAAATCCCGACGAAAACATATTATGTAATGTGTGATGTCCGTTCCATGTTAAAGTTGCTGATAAGGGGAAGCATGTGTGTGAGCGAGTGAGGATGTCTCGGTGCTAAACTTTTGGCTTCAGCTGAAATGAGTCCATGTGACAGGAGAGAATTTGGACACACCGAATGAATCTGATGTCGTGGTCGGATTAGCCCTCTGTTGGAAAATTGTGTACGCGATCTCTAATGAGCATTTGGCTCATTATATAATTATTTTTGCCGCATTGTTCAGTTAAATAATAATTCTTATAAAATGTCACTGTTAACAAGAGCTTTCACACGACAATACTGTCTTGGTGCTCGGCAAACCCTTGCAGTTCGCGACCGAATAAATGAAAATAAACGCCAGGCCCTTCTTGGAGGGGGAGAAAAGCGAATTGCGGCCCAGCATAAAAAAGTAAGGACCCTTAGCCCAATCTAGTGAGTATGAAAAGTTAAAACTCATTGAGATTCTCTTTTACTCTCACACAGGGAAAGCTGACTGCCAGAGAAAGAATAAATGTTTTATGTGATCAAGGATCGTTTGTCGAATATGATCAGTTTATGGAACACACGTGCACTGATTTTGGAATGGCTAATCAAAAGGTGACTTTATCTAAAAAATACTTGTTTGCAGTTTTTATATGTAGATAGGTAAAGATAGGATATGTAAAGATGGTGCATGAAGCATGGTACAAATTCTTACTTGCAATTTGTACATGTGTATTTAGTACCCCGGAGATTCAGTTGTAACTGGACAAGCCTATATAAATGGAAAGCTGACATATATTTTCAGTCAAGACTTCACCGTCTTTGGGGGGAGTCTTTCAAGTGTTCATGCCAAAAAAATTTGTAAGGTATGACATTCGACGACATATTTATTTGCAGTGTATGCGAATAATGTGCCATGGGCATATTTGCTAATTAATATGCATTCTGAACCTGCAGATAATGGATCAAGCTTTACTTGTAGGTGCTCCAGTGATCGGACTGAATGATTCCGGAGGAGCTCGAATTCAGGAAGGCGTAGAGTCCTTGGCCGGCTACGCCGACATATTTCAAAGGAACGTGCTTGCTTCTGGCGTCGTTCCCCAGGTACATTTGTAAATTATGCCGACTCAATTAATTACACCTTAAGCACCAGAAAAACTTGATTTGAATAAGAAGTTTTTTTATATGTCATTTGTCGGTGACGCAAGGGATTAATTTTGGTGGATATTGAGAAACTGGTCCAATATCCAAGGTTAATTTAAAGAATATATATTGTGCATCAAAGTTATATTTTATATGCAAAATAGGATGTTTGGACATTAATGCATCGGTGAAAGGAGCTCGTTTTGTGAGATTCTGTGACGCCTTCAACATACCCCTGATAACCTTTGTCGATGTCCCTGGCTTTCTACCTGGAACAGCCCAAGAGTACGCTGGAATTATAAGGCATGGGGCCAAACTTTTATATGCATTTGCTGAAGCGACTGTCCCGAAAATCACTGTGATTACAAGAAAGGTACGACGCGGATTTGCTTACTCAATAAATTCATTAGCCTGTTTGGCTAAACTTTGTTTTTATCATGTTTATAAACCGACAAAAAGGAAAATAGTCAACAAAACAATCAAATCAATCCAACATCATTTGAACACGTACATTTATATTTTTGTTCAATGCCATTGTACTACTTAGGGACGATCGTAACGCAAAAAAAACTTTTTTTCGACCCCCCCTCCCCCCCATGTCAC
>JAHZMY010003499.1:0-11187 GCA_027743915.1 Seira sanloemensis | reverse complement strand
GTTTTGAACATCTAAAAAGCTATGTATTCACCAGATTTTTGCCGGCATTTGCTTATTTTATAATGCCCTGGTTCCAAAACTAAAACCGTTTTAGGTTAATACCGCTTGAAGGACCCGTGAGTAATTACGCATTTATTAGCTTCATACAGGTGAAAACCACAAAATCTTCCCAGGTGTGAAATTGTGTACTAGAAGTAAAGCTATTATTGCTCATAGTTTTTAATACTGCCTCAGATATTGTTCTCCTTATTTTTACATTTAATATTTGACATTTGAAATTAGGACAGTTCCGAACCAAGTTCTGGCTACCTAAAAAAATCGATTTTTTTGGTGCTCCAATTTTTTTTAATTTAAAATTTTTAAATGCACCAGTCGATGTAAAAGTATCGTCAGATTATTGTGTTCTTTCAGGCATATTTTCAATTTTGAGTAATTTTGCTGTAAATTCCGATACAGTCTTCTGCCACTCCATTTTAAGTAATAAAGAGAAAATTTTTGATATGCACACATATCAAAAACATAAATGACGTCAAAACCATCAAAAACCCGGGGCGAATTGTATACATATAATCGCTTTTGGATTTTCGTTGACTCTGACACTTTATTCTTGACCACGTATTATAAAACAATTTTCCTTTGGAAAGCGTCTCCTTGGCCACCGAATTTTCACCCACGCTTGCCCCATTCCCGTCCCACTTTATATTTTAACGACCAACTTTACTGGAAACATTACCCGACAACCATTGAAGTCAAAAGATCTTGTTGGACAGTTGCCAATCTCTTTTCTTTTCTTTCTCCTGGCTTACGTAAGCCATTGCAGGTGTAATTATGCAATTTTGCCAAAAAAACACTGCTCAAAGCTGAAGGGTATACTTCCATAAGAGTATTACATAGTTTTTGCACAAAAAAAACAATGTCGTTTTTTTACTCTTTCTCTCTCCAACTGCACCAGACACCAGAAGAGCAGCAAAAGACGGAAATATTTATATCTGGAAAAATTTATATTTACATACCCTGCACAGCTGCAGCTTTGTACATATACACATAGGCACCATGTGAAGACTGGCGACTGGAGCTGAAAAAATATATGTAATAATCTCTCTCATATAATCATAATCATAAGCTGACTAATCCAAGCTGGGGAAAACTTTTCCCATTTTTTGGAGACACCGACACCGACACTGACACCGACGACGTGATAAAAAAAAATCCTGAACCAAAATGCCTGTCGCCAGGTTCTGACGAAGGCGTAATGAAAAGTTACGGGAAAAGTAATGTTGAATGACACAAGTCGGAAATTGCCATTTGCTCACATGCTCACAAAAATACCATTTTTTACCATTAAAGCATTATTTACTTTATGAATCGTATGAAGATGAGGATTGTCTATAGGTTATAGAGACATCATCGCACTCGTCTTGCCGTTTTTTTAAATGCTTACATATATAATTTTACGTCTTCTGGAACATGAATATATGCCAAGAGTGTCATCTGGGAAAATGGCTGTATGAATTTTATGTCGTCTGGAAAAATGGTTATATGCTGTGTGTTTTAAGTAGCATATAGCCATTTCATCAGATCACACTTTGGGCATATAGCCATTTTTGCAGACGACCTAAAATTCATATAGCCTTTTCTCCGTATTCACGGTCGATATGGTAAAAATCACAGTTGGATTTTTTCCGGCCACAAGCATTTGCAAGTGGAATGGAGGAAACTACATATCTTCCTGCGAGGAAGGAGCAAAGCTCTCCAAAATCTCCTGCTAAATGCATTACATTATTCGTCTCAAAACGCCCCAATTAACTCCTTCCCAATGTCCCATTTCTCTTACTCATGGAATTGGAGTTTTGCACTGGTTTTCAAGGAGCTATACATATGCTATATTCGAGCAAAAAAATTGGTACTTTTTGGTAAAAATGGGAAAAAATTACCGGTAATTACCAAGTTTACCCTTTTCTCTAGATTCCAACTCTAGCAAAAATGAAAAAGTTATCCGATCCGGTAAATGTGCTGTCACAAATGCGTGAAAATATCTTTCTCAATGACAGATGACGTGTGGTTATGAAATATCAAAATATTATGTAATAATAACTAATCTCATGACTGTCATAGCTAAAAAATAGAAGAAAAATTCTATAACAGAATTGCTCTATTATCATCAAAACCACAGTCAGTCAGTTAACGCTAACAGTTAAACTGCCGGTGTCCAAGTCGGAATCGGTTTGATAACTTGACGTCATACGTGACTTTGATTGGCTCATCTCATATTTCCTGACGAATTTCAAAGCCGACAATCCAAGTCAAAGTTCGCTTTAACCACTTTATTCTTAAAGTGAGTGGCAACATAGCTTTTAACTTTAGAAAAGTGATTTTTTTCACATTTTCAGCATCCTGTCCAAAAAGTTTAAATGGTTATTATTACGACTCTAAAAGCCATTTTACTTTTGTATTTAATACAACTCTTAGTGTACTTTGGATCTGGAGGTATTTTCGGCCTCTGGCTGGTTATTACTGGGAGAAATGTAATATTCGCGTATTTAATCACTGAATATTTGTCCTGAGCTTGAATGCTTTGTTTTAATTACACAATATTTTGTTAAACGAGGCTTTTGATACTACGTTCCAAGCATTATATCTGTGCATATCTTTAAATTCGGTCAAACCCGCAAAAAAGGAAATTGGGTGGAAGACGGTGAAATGAAAATTATCAGCAAAAGTACTATTATTTTTTGCATACAAAATTCGGAGTAAATAATTTTAAAATTATCCTGGATATTGGGACTAGAATCGAAAAAAACTAACGTAAAATTATTTCAATACTCGTAAAATCTCGTAAATAATGGTTAATACCAATTTAGACTCAAGCCAAACTTTGCTGCTGGAAAAATTGTCCAAAACTCTCGTGCCAAATAAACGATGGCAAAATGTCACTGACAGGCTTATATTCTGTGACAAATAACTGTTTTGACATTTTGCAAGTTTCCCCGTAAAAATACCACGTTGTCCCTGGTGGAGCGGTTTTCCAAGTGGGAGAAAAAGGGTTTCCCGAAAAATCAGTTAAAAAATGCCCAAAATCTCTCTTGAATGCAATACCATATTTATCTCACAATGCCCCTTTCCATTGCGTTTTCCCCCACTTTTTACATTGTATATATGTCATTCGACTCTTTTTTTACTATTTTGGACAGCTTGGCTTTGGACGTCCATAATGGAATTTATCTTAGATTTTACCGGCATTTACCAAGTTTTAGTTTTTACCGACTCCAACACTAGTTTTCAGCGTCACATTGGAGAATCCAACAGTTGGGGCAAACCATTTAGCTATTTAGCATGTACAGCGGAAAAATATTATAGCCGGTACATAGCCCGACCCTTAAAACTTCTCATCACATCGTTAGCATTTTTCCCCATTTCCCTTCAATTTCCCTCTTTCCATAATTTTGACATTGTCATTATCATCCCACAATTCCCTGCTAATTACTAATTACTTACTAACCCTTCCTACCTCGAAAGTACAAAGTAATTAACTTTGGGCCTAAATTGAGCATTCCAAACATCCATGATAAATATATACACGAAGGATTTAGCCTCGCCTTAATAACGCATTTCTGGGGCAATTAGGATCATCCTGACTTTTGACCATTATGTGAGATAATTATGATTACTGTTTACCTCCCATTTCTATAAAAGTGATGAGTTTTTTGTTTTTTTTTTCTCCTGTGTTTCTGGTGGATTAGGCAATATCTAATCTCAATCTCGTTTTCGAGGACCACCATCCACCAACATAAAAGCCTTAAGCTTTATGAAAACCCAACAAAATTTAATGGGAAAAAGTAATTTGTTTTTGTGGGGTTTTGTGGTATGCTGTCTGCTCGTGTCTTTCAGCGATGATAATTTGTTTAGGTTATTAAGTAGCTACGGGACGATCCATAAAGTACGTAACGCAAAAAAAACAAAAGACAGAATTATCTTGACAAGGATGTATTTTTCAGTCATTGGGGGTTTTCCTCAATATTAGAGATGATCCATAAAGTACGTAACGCAAAAAAAAACGATTTTTTCGACCCCCCCTCCCCCCATGTCACACTTTTATACATTACCATGTTGTGTCAAAAATTGTCAGACCCCCCCTCCCTCCCCGTAAAGTGCGTTACGTGCTTAATGGATCGCCCCTAACAGCTAAAGCATCAACAAAACATGGCATAGTGCCCATATCGGTCAGCCTTGGACGAACCGTATATTTTACTAGAGGTTCATTGGTTGTCGGTCAGGGCCTTCATATTTAGTAACGTCGTAATCGTCAAAAAATATTTCAATGCATTACTGCATCACTGAAGAAAATTTGGTATGAAAATGTCCTCAATGGCGGGAAAATGATGAGCGTGCTGTTAAATTTTTATAAAACAACACCGTTAAACGGTAAGTGGCAGAAACATAAAATAGTCTAATGTGCAAAGTAAGGTCTTATGTAGTAGATACATGTGGCATATCATTCGACTCCAAACTTTGTAGAGAATCCGATAAGCGATGATGTTCAACGAGTGCTAACCGTTATTTAATATAACCGCTAATTATATGGGAAATTTAAAATCATGCCGTTTTCTTGAAACGATTCCTTCAGCTACGTACACAATATTGCGTTTCTCTTACAGCAGAATTTCTGGTATTTACATATTTACATAAATACTCACATCATATTTATACGTGGATGATGCGTACACTCAAAAACAATATTTTTTTTACAAAAGAATTCGTAAATACATACATACATATATACATTGTACATTGTTATTGTACATTAGCAATCGTGAAAGATTATTATTGCGTATGAAATGATGCATGGTTGTGGTGTGTTTTGTGCGTGTTGAAGGCAACCCGGTGCGAAACGGTTTTCAATACCCTTCATTTGCATAAAAAAGTTTTACACGACTTGCTATGTTGCTATACTGCAACGGGGCAATATACAGTTGGTTCAATCGTAAAAGAAATGTAGTTAATAATGGGATATGGAAAAATGTGTAAAAAATTAGTTGCTTTGATGTGAGCAAGCATTAAGCATTGTTTATTGTTTCCATTTGCATTGAAAAAAAGCCTTTTGCATTTTGTAGATTGTTGATAAGCCTCAAATCCTCGGTATACAAAATTGTACATATTTATGTCAACAATTTTTTTAAATGTCCACACTTTCCCATTTCCACTTATTTTTTTAATATCCATGCCAGATATCGCATGTGTCCTATCTATTTGTTCCATCAACAACTTGAACATTTCATTTTCTAAATATTTTACACCGACAACGACAACCGAAAGAAATGAAATACATTTTCCAATACTTTTAATCGCTTTCCCTTCCATCCGTCCATCCAGCATTTCCCTTCTTTTCTATTCAACATTCAAGCAAACACACTTTCTGATAATATTTTTTTCACGAACTCTTCAAAAAGGTAACTCAAAAATCCAGGGTTGGGCGTTGCTTCCAGCCAGACACCTTCAGATGCTCCTGTGTGGGATGGGACAAGTTTCAAAAAAGCCAAAACTGTCTGAAATATATTATGTACATTACTAGTCTAAAATGCCCCAGCCATTATGTGTTATCCCGTATACCCACTTTTTACGTTGTAGATATACATATATGGCATTGGAGTTTTGGACAGTTTTTCAGTCTTTAATGGCATATACCTTTTTCTATTTTTACCTGTGGGATGGAATAATTGTTTTTCTAGGAACGTAGGCCAAAACTGCACACACAAAGTCCGCTGTATGCATGCATTACGTCAAATGTCTCACACTGCCCCCTGCCATGGAGTATTTCTACCGTGTACATATTGCATATATGGCGTTAGATTTTTGAAGTTTTTTTTAAAGCAACTAGGTTTTGGACATTGACTTTTTGCCATTTTACAGTTTTCCCCAGATTCCGAGCCTAAAAAATGAACGTTTTACGTTTTTCCCTTTTTCCCATTCTCAAAACGAGCTCTTCAACCATTGAACAACATTGGGCTATTACAGTAGGCATAAGTGGAATCACCTACTTACTTTGTACTTTCATAAACACAACATAACTTTGTTCTCTTCTTCTTGCTTTTTTGGGCAATTTTCACATGTCTCTCGAATGTCTTCGTCTTTTCCCTAAAATGCAGAAAGCCCGCATCATTCTCAATTCTCGGTGAAATACCTATACATTAAGTTGAGTTTTTTTCGGTTTGACTTTCTCCCGTCATCATCATTTCCATCACCGGCTGCTACATGCTGTACGCCGGCTTTTCAGAATGGAAGAGAAAGTCTTTCAGATCCTTGGATGATCTTCATTCGTTCATTCCTTCATTCCATCATGTCTTCATGCCATGCCGCATTGGTAAAAAGAGCAGTAGGTTTCGGTAGCATTTTCCTCTGGTGTTTTTGGTGAGAGCCAGACAGACTCCAGAAGAGGAGACCTTGAGTCTTGCGGAATGGAGAGCCGTGTGAGTCGTATGCCAAGAAAAAATAAGTTGTTTTTTTGTTCTACTGCCACTGCCACTGCTGCTGGCTGCTGGTGGTGATGGTGATGGTGATGGCTGGGTGCAGTTGATGGCTGATGCAGTTTTGCGAAAAAGGGAAATGGGAAATATCTATGTATTTGTGTTAATGTTGGCTGAGTTGTGTGTGTGTGGGGATGTGCATGTGGCTATATGGACAATGGGATGGAAGGTATTAAGTCGTTAGTATTACGTAACTGGTTCAGTAAGGGCTCTGGGGTAAATACTTTTTTGTTTTGCAATGGGGTTCAGTGAAGGTTCTTGAAGGGAGAATTGTTCTTGTTTGAGTTAAATAATGTTGTGTGAAAAATTTCGGTTTGAGCGGAGGTGGATATAGTTCGCAAGCAGATTTAATTTTTCTTTGATGAGATGTGAATTTTTGAATATGAACTAAAATAATGGGAATAAAATTCGACGAAATTGAGCATAGTTGGAGATTTTCTAGATTTGATTTTTGAAAGCAACAAGGATTCTCTGAATGATAAGACTGTGTGGTGTCGTTAGCTTTGGTAAGATGTTATCTGTCAATAGTTTGCAGAACGTTGGTTTTTAAAAACCCGCAACACAAATAGAAAAATTCTTGTTTAAATTCAGATCAAATTTGAGGATGTAAGACTTTTGCTACTTTTGGATGTGCTTTGAGTGAATTTTGAAAGAAGAATGAAATTTAAAAAATACTAGATCCAAGACATTCATCATCCAAATAAGTAGCAGTGTAAGGGAATGAGAATGATTCTACTAATCCAATTATATGGGAAAACTGAAATTGGTAAATACCAGTAAAATCTAAGTTAAATAACGTTTTGGACATCCAAAATCTAGCTGCTTGAAAAAACTGTCCAATTTCCAAATGCCAGATCGACAACATAAAAAGTGGGAAAAACTCAATACCCCTATTCTATGGCTCGGGGCATTGTGAGAAAAACAATTTAAATCAGCTTTCAGCAAACATTTTGGACTGCGTCTGAAAAAAAGTATTTCCATCCCACTGGAAAAACCAAGCCACTACCCAAACCATCATTTCACACCATTAAATAACAAACAGACCTACAGACATACAGACTCCCCAACCCATCCCATAAAGTATTTTCCCAAAAAACATTTTTTACAGCACGGCTTACTCAAACTCAGTGTTCCGTGTCGGCCCTAAAATTGTTTTTCCATGTCCCCGATTAATCCAAACATTTATTATTACTCATATATCCTCCTATCTTTGTAGGTAATCCCTTTGTTCTCCGATCAGCCTAGACTGATAAGCACACAAAAACTCACGACACTTAAGCAAAACCCAGCACTAAATATTTTCCTTTTGCGCAAACACTCAAACTCAAATTAAATTCGTCATCGGTAATTTAAAATCGAAAAATAAAATTTCCGAATTTCGACTCAGCTCAACTTTTCACAAGTAAACTAAAAAAAATCTATTTCTTTTGCAGTCGCAACATAGTCTCAAAAAGCGGTGGGGAAAAAAGAAAAAACACGGCATAGTCCTTGAAAACCAGTCCAGTCTCTTTTTTGAACAAACAATTTTTTCGAACCTTTGCAAGGCCGTGCTCAAACCTAAACTAGTCATTTCAGGCTGATATTTGAGTTATTTTCTAATTCATTGTAAAAAATAGGAGAAACATTGATTTGCAAAATTGTAAACCCTTTCCAAATTGAAAACTTTTTTTATTGATTGAGAGATATTGATTTTCTTATGAGGAATGTGACGTAGCATAATTCTAGGCCAAATTCGATTTTAGAAAAAAAATCTTTGCGGAAAAGAGAATTTTCAGAAAAAATAATAGAGTATTGATTTTCATCCATGTTCAAAAGTGACATTGTATAATTTACATAATTCCAAATCAAAATTTTTGAACTTTGGTTGAAAAAAAACTTCCAGAAAAACAACATAGTTCCAAACTCGCAATCTCTGTGAAATACAGTCCAGTAAATATCGGATTTTATAAACTAAAAACATGTGACGTTAAATAGTTGGGTAAAATCATTACATATTGATTTGATATTTACCTTGTGAAAAAATTATAAGAACAGCGTTAGTCGTAATTGAATATTACATTGTATAGTGACTTTTCCGGTGAAAGCATTCCCATTTCCTGTGAAAGTAAACGATTTACATTTTTCTCATAATCTTTCACATTTCCCACATTTTTTCTCTTGTGAATATAGAAAATCATTGTTTTTTTGCTTACTTGCTTTTTTATCGAGACTGTATTGATTTGAGATTTGAAACTTATATCCTAGAATTGAATTGAATATTGAATTATATAGTGTTTCCCTTTTGGTGAAAGTTTATTCCCATTTCCGGTGAAAGCAAAGAATGAACTACTTTCCCGCATTTTTTCTCTGGGGAATATCGACAAGCTGTTTCTGTAGTTTTTTTGTTAAACTGATTTGATAAAAGTAGTTATTGTTTATATTAGTACATTTCCAGGAGAAAGTTCTCCCATTTCCGGTGAAAGCATATTAAAAAATCTCATCCTCTCCCAAATTTTTTCTCTCGGGACAATAAATAAATAGACAACCTGTTTTAGCTGCTTTTTATTGCGTTGTTTTTATATCATTTTAAGGATTTATATGTATTTCCTGGGAGAAATCGAACCATTTCCGGTGAAAGCAAAAAACCCTTTTCCCACATTTATTTCCTCTGGGGAAAATTAATAAATAAATAAATAGGCAACCTGTTTTAGTTGTTTCTATTAACATGATTTGATAATATTTGTATACATTTCGTGGTGAAAGCAAACAAAAAATATATCATTTTCTTCTCTGATATTCCCACATTTCACATTTTCTCTGGGGAAAGTGGCAACCAGTTTTTTTGCTCATTTTCTTGGACTGACTTTTGTTTGGTGTCTTTCATTGTCATTGTCAATTTTTTTGGAAAAGATTAATAGTTCGTGAGACACTATATCCTTCCAAAATCGAAATGACTTATTGAAGCAAGTTCAATATTTCCCTGGGTTTTTTGAGACTATTGTTTTTTAATGTGACTTTTTTTTGGCCGGTGAAAGTTGCGAGTAAAAGTTGTGCGAGTGACACGTGTGAAAGTTCTCCGTTGTTTTGACGCGTGTGAAAAATTGTTGCTGCCGCTCCGCTCTTTTTCCCAGAAGAGAGAGGGACACAACATAAAAAAATATTGAATAAATAAATAATAGACAAGACGAGCTCCTTTTCCCATTGAATAAATACATCGGGCATCGTGGTCGTGGTGGAAGTAGTATTATAGGCAGCCGGTTATAATGAGACGAGTTAGTGGCAAATAGAGATACCTATTTATGTGTATTATGTATTTATAAAGGAGAAAAAATCAATTTATTAAGGATCGAGGGAAAAAGAGTCCGTCATGGTTTTGGTTTATCTGGGGGTCCGTCCGTCCGTTTGTCCATTCGTCCGCACAATAACTCAAAAATGATTCCAATTTTTTAAATTCGTTTGTTACGCAATTGTGTATGTAGCAGTTTGTCGTCGCTTCAGTAAGAACTGATTAGATTTTGGGGCTTATCGGTAAAGGCCTTCATGTTTATTAATGAAGGTCGGTCAAAAGGTCAATTGACAACAGACAACACATGTCATGTGGGGTGTCAAAAAGATGGGAATGAAGAGAGATCGAAAGTCATGTGCTTTGCATTTGAAATAATAATAGAAGCTAGTTAACGGAAAACGACTGTTTAAGTCGTTATATTTAAAAAAATGGTGTGATTTATTATTCGACGCGTTTCGGTATTCTGAAGAAGCTTTGATGATATATAATTTTAGAAAACATTACCGTTGAGTCGATAGAAAAAATTGACCTTGACGTTGCTAAACTGAATAAACTGATTGAGTAAACTAAGCTTTGAAGAACTAAGAATTTTTCGGTCATTCAAAAAAGTTTAGAATTATTTAGTCGGGTCTTCCCTGAACTCTGATTGTAGGGTTTATTTTACGCTCATTTCCTGTGTGTCATGATGCCATGCATGACTAGATTCTTGAGTAGTATGTGCTTACTAAATAGAAGGGATACACACATATACATATATTGTGTGTAAATGATATGGATTTAAGTATATGTATATTCATGTTATGCCGGTTTGATGGGTTATGTTAAAAATGTGTCTGGTGTTTAATATGTAAGTACACTACAAAGTTGTTGGGCATTCTCGGAAGAGTGTGAAGGAATGTGGAAGTGGATAGGTCATTTTTTCTGATGTGGATTTTTTGGTCGAGAAGAGAGTTTTGTGTTTGCGAGTGAAAGTCTGTGAGGGAAAGCAAATTGAGTTAATTTTGATTGTTTCTGGTTTTTGCCCGTTGTAGATGCAGCGGCCACGCACGTCCATGACTCGGAATGAGGAGGTAAGAATATAATTTCAAGTAACTATAATTGGCTTTTTATGATGCGATTTTTAGGAGTATTGTTTCGTAAAGCATTAATTTGTTTGTGTGTATGATGGTCAGCCGAGTAGGGTTTACTTGGGCTAATTACATACGCTTATCAGTATAACAAGCTTTGAGAAAATTAGCTTAAATGTCATTAATTAGCCTGAGATTGTCCTTTTCCGTGGGAAATAATTTGATTTCCAACTGCCCTGAGAAATAAACCCTGGTAAGAATATAGAAAAGGTCCGACAATATTCTGTGACAAATTAACGATTAACGTGGAGGACGAGCGAACGTAGCCACTTTT
>JAHZMY010003498.1:0-12695 GCA_027743915.1 Seira sanloemensis | reverse complement strand
GTCCACAAAGAGTAATAAGTGCGGTCACCATTTTGGCTGTCTCTGTGTCGATTTTGTCCAATAGTGTGTTTGTTTTGTCCAAGTGCTTGACCGTTTCAGTCATCTCGTATGCCTGAATGACATTGTATTGGAGCATTGCATTGTAAATATTTGAGTACTCGAACCCGTTCCGCGCTAAAAGTCATAAAGAAAGTTTGAAGACCCAACCAACGTACCCTTTAATGAGCACCTTTTGTTTAGCGAAAATCATAAAAACAATTGCAATGATGGCTTTTGACACTCGGAGTAGTTGTGAATATTTTCTTCGTGGTCACAGACGAACGGACAAATACTGCTAAATGCATTTGGAGCGTGGAATATGTGTCTGAGCTACGTTACGAGTGCGACGGAGTTGAATGCTATGTGTAAAATATAAGATAGCGTTGCTAATACTTTGAGCTCTCTTTCTGTCATATAATAAGTGTGTGCAGATGGAGAGTAATGGTTTATCCGATGAAGGGAGCTACACGATCGCATCCAACTTTATCCCGTCTTCAACGAGATCATCAGTAAATTCCCACGGAAAATTACAATTTTTCGTCCCTTTCCTCCATCTCATTCCGAACAATTTCTCGCGAGTGTTTTAAATTCTTTAGGACTGTTATCATCATTCCTTTGCTAAATTCAAATGATGATGGTGAAGATAGGAGCGTTAGATTTTAGGGGATTTGCGAAGCAGCACGGGAAATGCTGTCCTTTAAATGATAAAACCTACTCCCGAGTTGCTATCCCCTTGCATCGGTTTAGCCTTTTTTCTCTTTGCTCAGCTTAGCTCATGATCCAATGATCTTTTGAAATGTGTTTTCCTTCACGAGAATTACATAGTTTTTGGGAGAAAATTGACAAGAGATTTGGATGATAGGATGACGGGAAAAAAGTGTTTCCCGAGTATTTTTTCCGATTATTATGCCCGCTTTGAGGAGTATAATGATAATTTGTTTGATCTAATGGTCCTTATCAATTCGTATGCCTACATATGCCAAGTTATAAGATGGGCATGAATGAGGAGAATTCCGAGGATGAGGGAAGCAAGCATGTGATGCTATTTGTGGAGAAAAGCGGCTCTTCAACTCGAAAATCCCTCTTTATTGCCTTCATTCAGAGAGTAAGCCACGTTGATTTATTGGATAACTGAAGACGATCGTACACAAATTTAAATACTAGAATCATGTTGCTTATTGAATAGCTCTTTTATTAAAAAAAAGATAGTACATCGTACCCGGTTTCTCGACAACTTTAGTAAAACTCGGAACTGGAATTTATGACATGAATGTCGTTGCTAGTAGTTTTATCTGATTTAGCTTCATTACTAATTCTGATATGTCATCAAATGTGCAAATGGATATTTTTGTAAGTAATTCCTTCATCATTTCCTTCCTGGTAGTTTCATGACTTTAATCTCTTTTCTCAGTAATTAGATCAAAAGCACATAGTATTTTTAAAGGTTACGCCGACGAGCGAAAAACGAGGTTCTTTTGACATGGTCTCACTCTCACTTATGATAATGGAAAGAGCCTTAAAAACATGAGCATGGGCAAACTCAGGCTTGACGAAAATAATTTCTTATCATACTATTATTACGTCGGGTTTATTGTCTGCTGACTCGAGAGCGAGGAGAGTAGATACGCGGGGATGAAGATTTTTGTGAGTGTTTAACTCCCGAGGCATACATTGCAGTGTTTGATAACAGTATTCCTATTTAATTCATAATGTATGTATATGAAATAGTTTAGAAGAATGGAGTACATAAATATTGCAGCAGTAGTTTTTAGTGGGAACCTTTTTCTATGAAAATGATAAATTCTTGCATCTCCACTAAACTAAACTGCCAATGTGTATGTATGTATGTATGTAGCTGCCCGTCGTGCTCAACATAAAAATGAGTCAAGTTTTTCTTTTAGGCTCAAATTATGATGAAGGAGGGGGATGAGTGCAAAATGATGTAGAAATGGGTCCTTTTGTCACGTAATTAAATAAAGAGAGCTTTTTACAAGATAAAAAACAGTTTAGCTCACACATTACAAAATGCTTGGATCCATTTTTCTCCCGCTTTTATCAAACGCCTCATCATCAGATCCAAAATTGCCAAATGTCATTAAGACGGGCTGTTTTTCGCTATCGGGCTTTTGATATACTTTCTGGGCTTCATACATCATAATAAATCGGGCTTTGTTTATCAGAGAAAATGAGAAAAGTGCAAGGGCCCAGAGTCATTTTTTGTCGCTTTTTAAATTGAATATTATTTCATTTCTGTCTGGAGCTACGTAGGTGGTACGTAGCAGAGGAAGGAGAGATTCAATTTTTACAAAAAATAATAATTTGGGAAAAGGAGTGACGTGAGTAAGAGAGCATAGAAGAGGGGTGATTCGGGTTGCTTCATTCGGCTGCGCCACGTCTCCGGCCTGGAAAGGCAATGAGGCTTGTTGCCGTCCATGATTATACGCTGTTACTGCTTGTGAGTGAAAAGAAGCTTATTGAATGAGTAATTTTGCAAGGCAGCAGGGGACGTGTGTAATGTACTTAATTTAGATCTTAATTAATCCATAAGTCATTTACTTGGTTCCATGCAACATAAATCGTTTTAGCACTCAATTAATTTCAGATTAATATGATGACGATGACGATGATGAACAAGTTTTTACTCCCTTTTCCATTCACTTTTGAAAAGTAGTTGTAAAGTTGAAGCTCGCGTCTTTTATTTATCCTGCTTTCCTCTCTTGCTTGTTACTTCCAGTGTGTGTTCGTAACTAATCATGGTCCTAAGTGGAGCTGAGTTGTTCTTTAAGTAGTAGTAATAATAAGGGCAGCCTCATCATAAAGTGGAGAAGACAGTCATAATAAATCAGCTCTCTGGAGGAAAAGTTGCATGTTCCCTTCAGCTCGCATCACTTCGGGCTGCCTTTGTCCTTCTCTGCTCTTGTTTGCAGAGTTACTTAAGTAATAATAAGTTTCTCCTGAAAAGAAGAGACAGGCAACACACTGTGTATTACAGCGAGTTAGTTAGCGTTGCCTTAATTAATATTTGCCAAAATAGGAACTAGCTCCAGAAAGAGAGGAGAGTAAAGTCCAACTAGTGTTCACTCACTCACAAATTAAATATGCCAATCTTGCACAGTCTACGCTCCCCTTTATATGCATTAAGGAATTAAAGTGTTTATATGAAAATATGAAATGAAGCATGAGCCAATTTAATTCTATGCTTTCTCTCTCGCCGACATGCTCGAGGATGTGTGTAAAATTCTTCCTTGAGTTTCCCTTCAAATTTTCCCAATTCCAGTGCGGCGAGAGGTTGACTGCTTAATACCTTAGTGAACTCTAGTTTTGTTTATCTGAGAAATTCGAGGAAGCCAAAGAGATTATTATACATATTCGTCGTTTCAATTCTCGAAGTGAGCTCGTCTTTTTTTGACAAACACTGAGGGACTTTTCTCAGAATAATTTGTAGGTAGTAATGTCTCCGCCTAAAATGATTGAGGAAATTCTGACGTATGCATATAACTTGTAAAATTGCTTTATGTCAATTCCCAAAATTAAAAAAAATATATCCAGTTACCCGCTCAATTGGTTCATTTCCGTTGGAGGAAAGTTGAAGTGATTCTGACATATGTCATTTGACGAGTTTCAATGATCAATATTGATTTTCACCAAATTAAAGCCAGAAAGTAAGCAAAGCATGAGGTGTAGTTGAAGGGTTGACAAGTAATTTGTTTTCATTTTTCGCTTAATTTTGTAATCTTTAATTAATTAGGCCACTTTTATTTCCTTTTCAACATTCTCAAGAAAATGAAATTATGTATATGCTTTGCAAATTGCGATACACGCACGTATTCCTATTATTGATTAATCCATCCAAAAAATAGGAATGCCTGCAATTGCGGCAAACAGTTTAACGAAGCCCCTCGAGATGCATTGATTAGCCTGCTTTCCTTTCTGTCGTCCGCCTATATTACTTTGAAGGATTTTAAAAGCCCAATTTATTTATGAAGCGAACTACTCAAGTGAAAGGTGCCCTAATCTCCGTATTTGTTGATTCAAGAAGCACTTTAAGGCAAACAATGGAGCCACTCTTTCCCCCTTATTATTGTGTTGTTGATTTTGGCAGTTGACATAAAGATGATCTTGACACAGCCCAAAAAGGGAGGAAAATCTCTAGATTAACTTACGCAAAAGCGTCCGAAAACCCAGAATGAATGGCAGTACAAAATGTTTTAGGGTAGTGTATAACTTTGCATGCATTCGCTATGAATGGAAATGGAAGATCATGCAGCACGGCAGATGAGAGAATAGGAGCTTTTTCCATGACAATAGCTACCGGCCTTTTTGGTACACCCAATCTGCTCCTGTGCTCCTCTTTCAGACAAAGTTACTCCACTTTGTACATGATATATTTTCATTAATTTTGTGTTCACGCATTGTTCACATCTCGTTCATTCATTCATGGCTCTTGTTCCCATTCTTGCGGACGTTTCACAAACGTCTCAATGATCTCTACTTGAGGAAGATCTGTGGAAAACATTACAAACAACCATATTACATTACGGGGGACGACAATTCACGGTGCACTCATTTCGGCACATGCATTTTTTATCATTAAATTACATCTCACCCCGTATTCCAGCCACATTGTCCAATATTCAAGTGTAATTTGTATAAAACTTTGAATTACGTTTCCTCACATCCTCCTTGCAAGATTCTCACTTTTCTTGGGGAGAAAAAATTATGCCGCGCATTCAACAGCTCTATTGCATTACACTTTTCGTCGTCGTCGTCCTTCTTCTCCATAATCTGCCGAAAAGGTTTTTCAAAAACTACTCTTGTACTGAATGAGTATTCAGGAGTGGAGCAAACAATGAACAAGGTAATCGTGCCACTTGTCCAAAAGATAATGCCTTCAAATACTATAATGAATATTGAATATAATAGAAAACGGCGTATAATAGGGCTAATCAAGAGTATTCCGCCGAGACGATATCTCCACAGAGCGAGACCGAATCTTTGGCACATAATAAAATGATCATTTAATGAGACATTGGAGATGATGAAATATGTAAGGTTTTGTGTATCTCTATAAAATAGAGCTTTCGTTCACACACTGCACCCTATTCCAGTGATCTCCACCTCCCGCTGCTGATAATCTAATGTATGCAAATTTTTATTAAATTCTCATTTAATTGTTCTCAGCACAACTTCACGCCGTTTTCTGTCTTAATTTATATGTAGATACGCATTATTATTTTTAAAAAAGCTAGTTTTGTGATATTCATGTTTTAAAAAAAGGACGGAATTGTTTTCTCTTGTGTCATTTACCCCAATTCAGAAGCGTATTAAAAACCAATGTACATTTCCGATTATAGTTTTCATCCTTATCACATTGTATTGTAATATGAATTTTTATCGCCTTTATATGGCTAGGGCTCCAGGGGAAAAGAGGTACAAAACAATAATAAAAATGTAAAGGAAAGCTGTGTTTTGCGTATTTTACTTGAGGCTATGTAAAAACAGCAGTGGGCGAGTTGATGATGGTGCGTTAAAAGAGTGAGATTTCCATCAGTTTTCCTTCCAATGAGAATTGTAAAAATAAACACATGAACAGAGGTTTTATTGTCCGTGCAGCGCCACGAAAATAGAGGTCCGTTTTTTACTAACATTTATTGACTGCGACCACCGTGAGCATGTTGTTGCCTGAACGTAATTCAATAAAAATTCATCTTTCACGTGAAATCACGAGCAAATAAACCGATTGTAGATCTTGTACATAGGTACGCCAAAAATGTTAAATTTGTGTTTTTGATGTGGCTCAGAATTTAGAAAAACGCGAAGCAAGCAATTACTTATTTCATTTTATTAATTTGGTAAATACGAGGAGAGCGTCAAAAAAATTCAGGTTGCATCAATTCATTGTGCGTAGCTATACCAACAACGACACTGTCCCACAGATACCAAGAATTGTATTGAAAAACTCAACGTTTTTTTTATCTCGGTGCTTGAGAGAAAAGGTGCAACGAGGCGTGATATGACATAAAAAATCTAAAGTGAAACCAAGGGACGTGAGCGGCTTACGATCAAAGAGCCATGGACTCCACACTATACATGTACAAAAGGGTTCACTTTTTCTCTTCCTTTTTTAGCATCAACTAATTGCCCTAATAGACAATAATTAAAGGGTTCCGCTCCCCATTACATAATAGGTACTTCTTACTTACCACCGGTAATTCGCTTTTCAAGGAACTTGACAAACAAAGGCGAAGATAAATTGAATAGCGCCCCGACCCTGATTTGTCCGTATTTTCATATTAAGATTTGAATAAAAAAAAGTATTTTAAAACGAATGAATCTTGGAGTAGTTTATACTATATTATTTAAGTATTTAAATAAAGTCTTATTTTGAAACAACCATGCAATCCAATATCAATTTTAATGCATATTATTAAAGTATTTTGTAAAGACGGATTCCTGGTGATGCATCATGGCCCTCATTCTGATGGCACCTGTCTAAAATACTTTTGAATAGCAGTTTAATGAAACCATAACTTTCATTGTAGCATAAATATGCAGCTGTGGAATGAAATTTGATAAATTTTGTCAAACATTGTTGAGGCATATTTAAATGTGTTGATAATGATATCATGAGTTTACGTTATGCGATTGTGTTAAACTTTGTAGTGTAATTATCCAGTCAACAATCATTGGGGATCTCCATTATTTTCTGCACATTGTACGTATCCACACAAACAATTTTTAAAACAACGAAAAGGCTCAGAGTACAACTAATCAAGTGCAGGTAATGAAATCATTTTGATAAATTGCGCATTAATTGGGCTGACGCAGGATAAAAGGAGAACTGATGATGATGATGATGATGATGATAATGATGATTTGGTGGACGGTGGCAATTCAGTAGCAGCTTCACACTCGATAATATTACCCACCATTCTTTACAACTTGATTCAGAGTTGCGAGCGTCTTTGTGAAAATTCATTTGAAGTACCTTTTCCGAGTGTGCGATGCTCAGCGCTAGATAATATGTAACTCCTGTCGTAACGTACCATACAAAAAATGCCTGCACACACACACAATTTTGATTACTTTTTGTAACAAGACGTAATTTAGCAGATTATTCTCTGCCATCCTCGCCTTCCTTTTTTATCAGAGCGGTAATAGCTGTAGCAGAGCAGATATTGTTGATAATGGAATCCATTAAAATCGAAGAAGGTAGGAGCAAGTGAGAGATTGTGATGATGAAGCTGATGTGCCGTTAAGTAGCACCACCCATTATTTACTCGCCACTACCGTGCTTACTGACTGCTTGCGAGCACGTATGTATCTACGTACCTCCTCCGCTGCCACCGTAATTTCCCTTAAGTGCACCTGGTTAAACTGATTTAAAGAAAGATGTCTACTAAATAGACAGCACCCGAGGAGGAAAAAAATGATTCTTTATATCAAAAAGAGAGGAAATCACAGCATTGCCTTTATTACCGACGTAAAAATAATGGTGGCTTGAAAGAGACAGAATGAGAGAGTGATGGAAGGTTGATCTAATAATTTTCTTTTTACTGCGAGCTGAAGTGTTGGTAAGAAACAGCTTCTTTTTGCTACTGTCACTGCTTTCAAAAAAGCTAAGGGAATGCTCGACAGAAGTTCAATTAGACTAAACCAGGGTAAAAATTTAAGTGGAACCGATTATGTACCAATCTGTACTTTTTCCCGTCGGGTTAAACTACTGACTCGGGTGAAATGAGTGCATGAAAGGAAAGGAAAAATCAATACATGCTGGGTAAATTGATTTTCTCCTCTCGATGGTACCGGCAAAGTTCGTAATTTGCTGTAATGTGGGCGATGTGATGGCTGCTTTGTAAATGTTGTGGCAGCTCAAGATTAGTTTGTGATTAGAACATTTTCTTTGATAGTTCTTTGATCGCTATCACACATTAGCGGGAGAATTCTTGTCGAGAGAAACCTTTCTGACGTCGAGAGTCGCACTGATTGATGCATCCATTATTCCAACAATGGCAAGGATCTAAAAAATTACGCTGCTGCCAATAACTATAGGTATGCACATGTGAACAAGACATCACCAGATTGACGACCAGCCTTGCTTAACAATCGTGTCTGGGGTATCCTGAAACTACAACTTTGTACAGTGACAAGCAATTTAAAGCAACTTTTTTCATACTCTTGACACTGACAAGAACAGTTTAAAAATTGTTTCCAAATTCCGATAACAATTAGAGTGGGAATGCCCATTAACAAAAAAGGTCAATCTGTCCATCACACACAAAATGTTCCTCGCCGGCATTGTTGCGCATTTCAGACAGAGTGCCAGGCAAGACACTACAGAAACTACTGTGTCTGCATGTATGAACCCTTTAAATTGTGTACAACTTATTTGATCAAGTTCACGTACATTTTGATTATTCCATTACGTCTTCATTCGAACAAGTTATTATTACTCATCATGGTCATTGTTGTAGTAATCATGCTGAGGCAAGGTAAAAAGAATACATTTTTTGCTAAAATCATGTACATGGTGGTGTGCTGTGCTGTGGTAAATTTTATCTAATACACAAAGCCAGTGTTATGTATGTTTGGTGTAGCTCTAAACTGCCGCATGCTTCGTGTCCTACCAAGCAAAAAAATTAAATAAAAGGTTTTCAAAAGAAAAGAAGAGTCTAGTATTTTGTGAGAAAAACATCCTCTTCTTCAGACACTACGTTTTTTATGCTTGGGGTTTGCTATTTGGTGGCACAACATGAGTCTGAGCGAAACTGTTTTTATCTGACATGGTCAGCAATTTGCAGATGAAATTCCCTGATAAAACTAGACAGGTTTCAATTAGTCCTATAATGGAATGGATTATTGATCTTTAGTAGAGCGCTTTTGTTGGCGGATCAGCAACAAGCAGAGCGCACAGCCTTTGCATCACCATTTACATGCTTCATGGTCAAAATTAGACGTATAAAATATTTGCTTTTACGCACACCGTTGTGTGTTCTTTCTCAAAAACGACAAAATGTCTCAATAATGGACTGTCTAATCAAATTTCCATTTAGCATGCCTCAGACAAATTAAGCGACCTTTTTGGATACACTCTCCTTTCCGGTTGAAATAAACTCTCGAAACCCAGGTATTTTTTATGGATAGCGTGCGACAGCTGACGAGATTTGACACCTACGAAGATACAACTTTTTCTATCAGATAAATATGTTGGTAGATGTGAGAAGCTTCTTTTCCATAAATTCCTCCAAGCTGGAGTGGGTGTTTTGTTGTAGTGCTCCTCCATACTTAATGCATGCATTCAGGAAAGTTTTTTCCTTCATCCCTTTTTCATGCAAGGATTGTTTACAATGCGTATTAGAGTAATAAAAAGTTGATCACTGTCAACGAACAAGTTTTCATTCCTGGTGACATGGAGGATTTAAGCTTGTACTGTATGTAAGAGGTATTAAGAGTGTTGCATGTGTGGTGGCGTGATGCGATATCGTCATCAAAAAGAATTCAATGACATGAACCTCTCTCTTGAAAGACTTGAGATAAAAAGTCCTTTTCAAAAAATGAAAGATGAGAAGGAAGACGATGAGTGGTTGACAATTGGCATTTTTATGCCTTTTTTGTTCAGCCTTCCGTCCTGTAGATGGTGTCTTCATGTGTAAATAACTTAAAACGGTTATAAAACGGAAGCATCAACAACCCATATTCTAATGTGTTTTGTCAATTATAAAAATGAGAGATCGCTTTCTGAGAAAAGAATTAACACAATGTCGATTGATATTTACTG
The DNA here is from genome assembly GCA_027743915.1 of Seira sanloemensis. NCBI lineage: Eukaryota > Metazoa > Arthropoda > Collembola > Entomobryomorpha > Entomobryidae > Seira > Seira sanloemensis. The sequence continues at coordinate 2,878 of JAHZMY010003498.1, read as the reverse complement.
GGCCCCTCCCACCCACACACACATAAGGAAACGCTTTTGGAAAGGTTTTAATAAGTCCTGCTTCTGGCAGAGAAGGGTACAATTTCAGTGATTGCTTTTATAAATACATAAGATATATTGGACGTAAAATAGTTACGTTTGATGCGATTCAGGGGCCTGCTCTGCACCTGGACCCTGGACAACTGTACCTTTCACTGACAAATGTTATTGCAAATGCTATTGTATTTCGGAAGTATTTCCGCTTTTTAATTTGTCGACATTTTTGACCAATACGTTTTTGTGGACATCAAAATAGTGACTCTGTAAGCATACTGTCAAAATGTTCGTGCTTGCCTTCTGCCGCATTATCATCACCGGCGGCAAATGGATGAGAATAAATATAGCTGCAAATCACAGAATTAATTTGCCTAATTTTTAGAGCGCGTGAATAATATGCATTAGATAAATCCAAGACCCTAAATCTAAGTTATAGTGAAAAATCATCAAAGTTCTACGACATAAACCATAGGTGCCATCCGGTCATGTTGGAGTGTTTCCCTTTATTTGCTTTTATTAATTTGCTTTCATTTGTCAAGTCCCAACAATCAGATATACCTTGTTTATATACCAGATATACCAGGGGCGTTCAAAAGCACGGATCTTTTTTCATGCATACATTGCATGCAATAATTATAAATGTAATGCATTTTTACTTCATACAAAATACTTTATTTGCTTGGAGAGATTGAAGTCTACTAAATTTGATTTCTTTATCGGTGAATACTAATCTATTTGACAGAAAGAAATCCGCTCATAAAAGCTTCAGTACTCAAGTAACCGCCAGTGCTACGTATAAATTTTTCTGAAAAAAAAAGTGTAAAAGGGCACCTCTTGTTCCGAATCTCCCCTGTAATTTGTGAGTTTGGTACAACTTTGCTCACCATACTGATAAAGGACTTAAGATCTCCGCTTAAGATATGATTGAGAAGGGGACCAGTCTCCAAAAAGGGAAATGCCATTAAGCGAGAAGCTAAATGGATGAGTGTATTGCCTCTTCTCTAAAGTAAAGAACACATTCAACATTCTCTAGATTTCTCTGTAATATATGTAGGTAGGTCCATCCATAGCTGCATAGGTATGTGTGTATACAGAAACATATAACTTGCTCTTCTCCAAATACCAGAGGCGTACTATCTATAATGTGTATGCATTAAGGCTTTGTTCGTAGTTTTGAGAAAGTTGAGACGTCCCAGTAATACACTTCCGACGTGTTTGATGAAATCGGATTGACATATTATTTCATTTGTTGTATTTTCCTGTTTGTTTGTCTTGTAACTTGTACTCGAGCTCTGCAAAGAGCTAGAGAACGGCTTGTTGAGAGATTGAAAAAGGTAATTTTACCTGATTATAACTCGATTTACAGGATCAATCATAAAAGAGGACAATCCGATTTGCAGTCAAGCTCTTTCCCTCTCAACTTTCGTTACCGTTTATCATCCAGATACTGCGCCTTTCCAGAGACGCACACATTTCCCGGAATAAGTATTGCGACCAAACCAGTTCATCAAAATGATGGAGTTGGTGTGTTCTCCATGTATGTAGATGTTGCCGTCATAATGAACATGTCCCTCTCAACTGTGACTGTGAGTCAAGCGAAAAAGAAGAGGAGGAAAGGCAAGAGCAAAAAGATGAGAAAAATGGGAATCGGAAATTGAATTTTTGAGAATCAAAAACCTCCCACCAAGTCAAAATACAGTCAATCTATATTCAAATCAACTATTTCCCTTTATCTTTGTCAATCTCTCTACCGATGTAGACGATGGTGGTGGGAAGAAAGACAAAAAGGAATGGATTGGACGGAACGGTTTAAAAAACACTTTTGGTATTAACTAAAAATCAGAAGGACAAAAATGGGTCTCCAAAAAATGTAGAGAGATAAAATGATTCACTAAGCTTCTGACAAAAAGCGTAAGTAAATACACACGGGCATATTATTAAAACCAGGGAAACCTAAAAACAGAATTTACAGAATCGTATTTCCGACCTTTGGTTTCTATACTTTAAAAAACTAAACATTATTTAAACAAACTGGTTTGAAAGCATCTGAGAACAACACAAAATTTGCAGAATTGTGAAGTAAAAGCTTTCCGGACACTTCCAAGTGTCAAAAAAGATGTATTTGCCCGTTTTTTAAATAATAATAATTTATTCATGGTCAAAATCAAAATTTATTAATAAAAGATGATACATAGGCCAATATCCTAAGCATAAGTAGGTTATTAACCGCCTATTAGAGTAAAGTTAAACGTTTAGTTACGCATTACAAAAAATAATTAAAAAATTTAATCTTTTACATGATCACAATTTGCAGGGAAAAATCTACAATTTATTTATATAAAAAATCAAAACTTTTGACACGGATTAATAAATTATTTAAACTTTAGACTTGTCCACTTAACAAATATTTTTTTAAATTTTTTCTTGAAGTTTCAATGTAATTGTTATTAAACATTGTTATTAAATCCAACTCGTTCTCGACGTTGGCTGAAAATGTTCTTCTGGACTATACAAATCTAGCACAAACTAGTGAAGGGTATAATGGATTCCTAAAAAAATAAGTTTAGTAATATTTAAGTCCATCTTTTTAGTCAACAAATGACAAAAGAAACTCGCTCTCGGTGTTGAACTGATATGTTTTCATGGGGTAATCGAAATTAGTAGAAAGGGAAGAAGGGCTACTAGGATTCATAAAGAAATTTAATGTCACTAGGCGATAAGATTGATTTTGCAAGCATTAACACAACAAAATGAAGAAAATAGAATAAGATCTTGATCAAAGCTTTTAAAGGGGAATGCTTGTTTCCTGGGATTCGCACTCACTAAAGGTTACATCTTATCA
>JAHZMY010003497.1:0-11760 GCA_027743915.1 Seira sanloemensis | reverse complement strand
TCATGGTAAGACTTTTCCATTACAAAATTGATTGAAAATGAAGACCAGCGTGATATTTTTCAGTGCAGTTGTGAATACTAAGCACTTGAAACGTCTTTTGAAAGAAAAACTTGAGGTGTGCGCGAATGTCAGTTTTTAAAAATAAAAACACATTTAGAATTCGATTTTGGCGTTGTGCAAGAAAAAACTTTGATTTCGGGATAATCAACTTAGTATCTGAATCCAAACCTCTTACTCTACAAGATGGCATGTAAATCATATCTAATCATTTGCCTCCGCCAGAGATATGTATTGATATGCAAAGTCCGCTCAAGACTTTTAGAACAGCCCTTGTATTTGTCATAGTGACTCCGTCGTAAATAAGTTATTAACAATAAACATGACTTTATGTAAGTCTCCTAATCAATTTTTTTAGATTATACCAGGCTGTATTGCAATGATTAAATCTTCCGGATAACTTTTTTCAAAATATTAATACACTTTCCCAGTTTAAATATGAACTATACTCATATGTATTGCAATTGCAATTCGAAAAACTTGTAAATAGAAACATGAAGAAATGTTAGATTTAAGCTGTCTAGATGATGTGTTTAATATTGTAATATCTCGTGGTCAACAAATTTGAGACATCTAACAACAAATTATTCCTAGTTATCAATATTTTACAATATTCAAAATGTCACATTGGTGTAAAAACCCATCGCAGAAATTAGTTGACAATAAACCGATTTATTTAGATTCTTTTACGCACATCAAATTCCTCAATTCGCAACAAACGCTTTGGTTAGTAATATATTAAATTAGGTAAATAAATTAAGTGAAAGATAAAGCTTAATAATAAGTCTAGTTAAGAGTATAAAACTGGTTTAAACTTCCTTGCCTCATGTCTATTGCAAAATCTATGACATGAATGCATAATCGTTTTGTAAAGACCAAGCAATCAAAGCTTCAAAATTCTTTCATTGATTATGAAAACATGATAATAGTGATCAGGCTTCTGCCGGAAACGTCTACATCACAGATGATTGTAAATTCTAAGATATTTGCTAAGAAACGGAGCACCTAAAAAGTTCATGGCAAATATTTTCAGAACCCGCAAAAATTCATACTTGTAATGTCCACGCCGCAACAAAATAAGTCATACTCAATTGCATATTTGTTAATGTAGATCTAAAATTTCCAAAGCTGCTCCATTTTAGGAAATATACTAAGTACCAACAAAAGCTAAAGCCAGTCTTTTGACTTTAGTACTGTCTTATTTTTTATTGATATTTACAAATCCTCCCATATTTTTTCCTTGTGTTCACCACATAATCCCTGAAATAAACAGATAAATGCAAGGCCTTGGATCAGATTCCTCGCAGATGTCGCAATCTCTTTATTCCTCTACTCTACACCACTTCCCACCGCACGCGGAATTCACAAACATTGCCGGAGTGAAACTCTCTCGACAATTAAAAAATACTTACACTTTATGAGTTCTGATTTCACAAAAATTGCTCAGTCGGAATATTTTACTTTGAACCCGTGCAGTTACAAAAAGATCGCATGATAAAAAAATTCAGGGTTGAATAAAATCATCGCAAAAGATGGGATTCAGTCAGGAAGTAAAGACTATACATACATATAGTCTTTACTTCCTGTCATCCGGGTAATTTTCCGCTTTCAGATTTTTTTATCAGATAAAATTCGATACCCGGGAGAACTTCCACCCGGCTATTACTGGAAACGTTCATCCGGGTAATTTTCCACTTTCACATTTTTTCAGATAAAATTTCCACCGGAAGAACTTCCACCCGGCTATTACTGGAAGCGTTAATCCGGGTAATTTTTCCCTTTGAGTTTTTTCAGATAAAATTCATTGCCCGGGTGAACTTCCACCCGGCTATTTCCATGTTCCCCGAGTATCATAGTATCATTTATGCTCATAACCTGGAGTAAGCCACATGATGAATTTATTACGGCCAACTAAACCCAAGCTCGTCTTCCGCTTCTTTGGATCGTTGGATCTTTGAATAAAAAATCTTAACATGGCTCAAAAAAGCGATAAAGAATATAAAGATTTTCCCCTCTTGGAAAGCGAGACCTTCCCCGTCCATAATATTGAGCGACGTCGACGTGTTACACAATCTGGAAATTCCTGGAAAGCTTAGAAAAAAGCGTTCTCCTTTTTTTTTTACTATTTTCACCATTTCTCCTTCCCTCTTGGGTTTTTTCTAAACGAGGGGATATATTAAGGGCATATAAGGCACATAACACACAGCGATTATTGGATTCACATCCATCAATCGCCCTTCACTGAGGAGAAGGGAGTCAGACGTTCAGAGTTCCTTCAGAGTTGCTAAACCCGAATACCCGAATACCCAAATTACTTCCTTCCGTGAAAAAAGGGGAAGAGAGGAAAAAACCGGAGTAATTTGATGCGATATTTCCATACATCATTTTTGATAAGTAGCGTTGGGGTTTTCCCCAGCCGCGGGTTTTTCCAGTGGGATGGGAAAAACGTATTTCCCGGGAAATGTCCAAAACTGCGTAAAACAGCCCAAAACGTACACTGTATGCGTTATATTATTATTTGTCTCACAGTGCCCCTAGCCATTGAGTTTTTCCCACTTTTTACATTGTGCATATGGCACTGAAGTTTTGGACAGTTTTGGGCAGCGAGGGTTTGGACGTCCAAAATGGTAAATACCAGTATTCACCGGTAACTACCAATTTTAGTTTTTCACAGATTTCAGCACTATTGGCAAGTTGGGGGAAGAGTTGTCAAAGTTTTGGCAGGTACTGGAAATGGCTGATGGTTAATGCCACTGGATTCAAGGAATAAGAATTCAATCAAATCAATAGATGCGATGAGATGTAGGCTTTTTGATTCGAAATTAAGCAACAATAACACTATCGATAAGTGTCATTAGGAAATGCCGCTAAATAAGTTGACCTGCTAACGAATACCGATAAGGAATGTGATTACCGATAAGCAAAATAATTTATAAATTGGTTCGGATTTCACGTTTCCGCTAAAAACGTGTGTTCAAATTAAATTAAAGTCAAAACTGAATTAAAATTCAGTTCAATTTTTTATCAATTCGCCACTCCACTATTTTTGACAATATCATTTTTGAGTGCAATGTTAAAATATAGTTGAATCTCCAAATATAAGTTTAAATTCATATTAGGGTTTTTTCCGAGGTTAAAAGGTCGGAATACATGTTTCCAATTAATAAATTATATTTTCAGCTAGGGAGAAGTGTATGAATGCAGGATCTAAAACCCAAAGCTTCCCATGTGTACAGAATATTGTATACAGCAATATGCCCTTATCGATATTCGAATAGTCGTCATTAAAAGTGTCACTAAGAATTTTGTCCTTGTCGGCATTCAATAATCTTCCAATACAAAAAGCCCAATGATATGCGGTGACTTGGTTTAAAAGCAAAATAAGGATTGGTTTGGCTTATCTGTACTATTATCTCAGCCGTTTGGCTTTAATTGCGCTCACTAAATGTACTCATAAAATAGACAGAAATTGGAGAAAAGACCATCTTTTGAGGGAGTAAAACCCACGAGGACAATTTGTTTTAAAAGCAAGCTTTGACCACCTGAAAAAAATTTCGATTTTTTCGTGCTCCAAAAAATTTTGATTTTGATGATTTTGAATGCACCAGTCGATAGAAGAACATCGTGACATTACTTTATATTCTTAGGCATACAGTTGTAAATTTTGAGTTATTTTGCTACAAATTGCGATACAAGTCTGCTACCACTCCATGTTAAGTAAAGGAGAGAAAAAATTTCTGTATTGTATATTCCATGTGACGTCAGAATATTCCAATGAAATTTGATTGTGTCCCTACATTTTTCACGAAACTTTTAGTGGCGTCGAACCAAACTGAAAATAGGCAGGTGGCCCTACCTATTATATATACATATCTTGTTGAAATGTGTCACACAAAATCGGAAGGGAAACAATATAAGATGTTAATTTTACTTTGGGGTAATGTGAAGCAGTCCGAAGAGTTAAGTCACAGTTACCGGATTACCCCATCAACTTTCAGCTGAAGAATGAACATAGATACAAAGTATGAATTGATCTATTGATTAAATTACCATTTTTTCATACGTAGCTGGCAGTGTGGCGTTACAACTCTTCAAATTGCGTTTTGTTTTCGTTTCGTGGAAAAATAGTATATCGACCGTGAATACGGAAAAAGGCATAGAGTGTCGTCTGGAAAAAAGGGTATATGCTCTCTTTTAGTCATTTTTCCAGACGACATAAAATTCATATACCCATTTTTCCAGACGACACTTTTTCGCTATTCACGGTCGATATGTCGGTTGTATTGAAATTTGTCACAAATTCTGAAATTGCGCTGGAAATGGTAAAATTCGATTCTGATCTACAATTGCAAAACTAATTGCCAGTTTTTGACTTCGTATTTATGTATCTTCGCAAAAAGACAGCACTTGCTTTCTGACAGCCATTTGATTCGAAGCTGTAATGAAGCTATAAAACTGAACCGCTAAAATGCACAGGATGGCAGTTTTTTGTCATTTTCCCCAAACCATCAACATTGTCTCACTTTGCCCCGAGTTAGCAATTTCAATTCCAAATTCTGGCAAATTCGCCTTCCTCTTACTATGCATTTTAAACCTTTAACCCAAACCTAAATCTATTATTTTCTAGATAATTTGAAAACTTTAAAAAAAACATTTATATACCCACGAGTTATAATTATCGATATAAATTCCTACACACGAGGAAAAACTTTTTCCGCCGGGCAAATGGCCAACCCTGTCCCACCCTACAATGCTAAAAACGCACGCCATTCTTCGAATCTCCGTATTCAAGTCAGCCCAAGCAAAGGAATGGAAGACCTCGTCTTAATGCAGGACTTTCACTTGACGTCCTCCACAAAATGCTTCCTTTTCACAAATTTTCCTCTTTCACTTGAATGAACATATGTAAGCCACCTTTTTTCTTAGTATACATGTAACTCATTACGAACTCAAAAACGAAATCAATTCAGACTTTCAGACAACGTAAGAAAGAAAGGAAGAGGAAAGACGGGAGATTTATTAATTTCGAGCTGGGGCAAATTGCTCCTCGCCTTTTTCACTCTTTCATTTACCCACATACACCAATACGATAGGGGACATCCATAAATTACGTAACGCTAAAAAGACTTTTTTTCTCACCACTCACCCACCCATGTCACACTTTTCTCATTTACGAACATATTGAATGTCACCACATCGTTTGATCACCCACCAGCCCCCAAGGCGTTACGTAATTTGTGGCTGCCCCCATAGCAGATGGATGGACATGCTTACATGGAGAAATGAGAAGGAAAGCGGAGAAAATTTGATTAAAAGAATGTGAAAGGTAATGCTGGAAAGGAGGTCAAAGGGAGAAAATGAAGATTTATTTCAAAAGAGTTTTTAAATGGGTCCTCGTTCATCATTAAAAGACAAAAGGTAGAGTGCAAGGGTCAAAGGTCCAAGGGTAAATGGCAAAGGAAGATGTTCCACGAAAGTTTAAAGATGATGTCTACATTTACGATTAGCATTCTGCTGCCGGTATGACCCAGGCAGACTGGAGTTTTCCCTCTATGTTGAAACTGGGATGCAGTTCCCTAAGATTTAATGAGGGGCGGCTGCATGCAGTACCTTAAGGAAATACATAGGGTAATCTGTATGCAGTATCTTAGGGCCCCTAAGGTACGGCTTGCTGTCTACCATGTATATTCTTAAGGTACTGCATTGACTTTTCTTAGCAATTTTTCTTAAGGTACAGCATTAGACCTTCCCATGTATTTTTCTTAAGGTACAGCATGCAGCTGCACCGTATTAAATTTAAGGTACTGCATACAGTTTCCCCCATGCATTTTGTTAAGGTACTACATGCTGTGTTCCCATGCAAATTTTAAGGTACTGCATTAGCCTTTACATGTAATTTTCTTAAGGTACTGCATGCAGATTACCCATGTATTTTCTTAAGGTACTGCGAGCAGCTGCCCCGCATTAAATCTTAGGGAACTGCATCCCAGTTTCAACATAGAGGGAAAACCCCAGTTTGCCTGAGTCCTACCCTGCTATAATCGCAAGAACATTCACACCTGGTTGGAAACTATTTAGAGTAAAATTAATGAACACAATTATATTAATCTTTTACTTCATCTTAACAAAAAGATTAATCTGTCGCGGTCGAAAAAGTGCCGTTGTTTCACAAATTTGTGTGGACACGCCAAACTCTGAAAACGAATACGCTTGACGATGAAGCGTTTGGAAAACGGATAGTTTTTGAAATGCATGGACGATACTCTTCAAATCTTCTAACTTTTGACGCATCGGCGAAAGTTTGCATAGGGTCATGCATTTACAATTCCATTCAAAAATCTGCATTAGCTTGCGATGTCTTGTGGAAATGTGAGGTATGTATGTATGTATGATGAAATACGTTGGGAAAGCATAACTTTCGATTACATGGCCATAAAAGGTCATTAGTGGTGAAACATCGCTTTTCCCGGGGAAAATGCTCAATGTGATTTATCACTTCCAGCTACACCTAACAAAATTGGTCATTGGGCAGCAAAAATACATGGGCGTAAATGGAGTTTGTTGCCCAATGACCAATTTGTTTTTACTTTGGCCTGAAACTCGTTGGGTCCTGCATGTCATGATAAGATATGACTTGAAAAGGAGGTCTGAACTTCCTGTGTGGCGAAAATCAGGAATCGCCGCCGAAGTGCGCAGAAATGGCGCGCAGTCGAAAATGCCGTTTTTACATGGGCTTTAAATGGGCTGCCCAATGACCAATTTTGTTAGGTGTATTCCTATTGTTCATTTTATTTGTCTCGAAATGTCCCATTCAATGAGGTTGACCATGCCTTATGTGACAATACAGTTTTGGGCGCTCAAACGTCTTATTAACGAACCTTTTATTGGCGAGAGCCCATTTTAAGTTCACAGTCCCGTATTCCAAAACCAACAGAGACGTCCCAGCTCTTACGTGGCTGCCTATGGGAATTTCATTTATTAACAGATGATTCAGATTGGAGGCAGCAATTTGGCATGTTTGGAAGTGTACTGAGGTTATCTGACGTTTATTGCGTTTAGATTATGACCTAAAGTTTTTCAAGCAGAGATTGCCATGTGGAAAAACGGTAGATAACTAATGGGATTTCCCATATTTCCCACCCACTCAATATTTACGATAAAATGGGAAATAGCGGGAAATGTCGGAAATAGTCTTTTTTGCTGCGAAATTGCAAACATAACAATTTGAAATGAATTAGACAGCTAAAATTAGCACTTTGCTGCCTATTCCTGGTGCTACAATTAAATTTTGCCTTGAAAATGAATTTTAGCGTTTCTGGAAATGTGGCGGCGGAACGAACATGTTTTGACAATCATCATGCAACTCAACCCGCGGGAATCCATCGCGGACTGAATTTTGCAAAAATAGTGACTTCGACTTGAATTGCTTTTAATATTGGTTAACGCCGCATCCCAAAATTTCCCAATTATTTTCCACGAAACATTACAATCTCTGGGTTCATACAAAATGTCGACTATGAATTCGTAAAATGGGACCAGGCCACAAATTTGACGTGCAGAAGCCTTCAGGTTTCGTCATTGTTCTCAGTCCGTGATTGGCTGGGAGCAATCCCGCCCAATCCCAGCCAACTAGCCAGCCAATCACAGACGGAGAACAAAAACTCAATGTGAAGGCTTCCGCACTTATGTTTTCGGTTCTGGATGGGACCTATGCAAAAGCTGTCGTTGGTAAAAAAGGGTATATGCAAAAACCTGTTTGAAAAAAAATCGGCAATGAAAATGTTGGTATGTATGTGTACTTATGTATTGTAGAAAAGGAACAGTTTATTTACAAATTTTGATTTTGTTAATCAATTTATATATACCTTTTACTATGACCGATGGAAGAAATACTAGAGAATTTGTTAGAAATCGTTTTGCAATATGCCTCAAAAATCATCTAGGCTTTATTTTTACAAACGACGGCTTTTGCATATGCCCCATTTCACAAAATTCATAGTCGATATACTGAAACTAGCAGTAATTATTAGTACCGTTGATTTACCCATAACATATCTATTTACACCGAAAATACATTTTTAAACAAATCTGAGACTAAGGACTTTAAGGCATTAGCAAAAAACTTGCGATTGCAATTTGCAAAAATTGCGATACTACTCTCATGCAAAAAATTATTGTACTTGAATGCTTTTGAAGGAGCCTAATTCAACCTCAACAGCGTTTGAAATTCGGCACGTGATGCTTCTAAAATAGCGTTAGGGTCTTCTCTAGCCACAGGTTTTTCCCAGTGGGATGGGAAAAACGTTTTTTCCCGGGAAATGTCCAAAACTGCCTAAAACTGTCCAAAACCTACTCTGTATGCATTATATTAGTTGTCTCACAATCCCCCCAGTCATTGAGTTTTTCCCATTTTTACATTGTGTATATGGCACTGAAGTTTTGGACAGTTTTGGGCGGCTAGGTTTTGGACGTCCAAAGTGGTAAATACCGGTATTTACCGGTATATACCAATTTTAGTTTTTCCCCGATTCCAACACTATTCAAAAATATAGAATTCTTGGCTTCGGAATGGCTCACAGGGAACCTCTTGGGTAAGTACTTACATATATAAGCCCGCAACAAGTCTTGTTTTTTTTAGCTCGCCAGTAATTTCATGAAGAGGGGAGAAAAAACTGGCGTCGAACGAGATTATTCCGGAAAAAGATGCTATCGTAATTAGCGACTCTGGCTGTGTGAGTTCATGAAACATGGCAGGCACGCAGTGATGGGCAAGTTTGAATGTATTTGAAACAAAAAATTCTCTTATATATGTGTACTTGCGTGAATTATAAATTTTGATAAAAAAAATTTCCCTCCATGATTGCACATGAATATGTTTGTGATTGTGAGAGAAATGAATTTAAATAATCAAGCCCTTTGCATCGGATGTAAATTTTTTGATTTTGCGTCAGCTGATGAGAACCTTTGTCAATCTGTTCGTAGGATAAATAGAAATTTCGTGCAAAGATAGTTACCTGTGGACATTACTCCATGATTTTTTTTTGTATATCCCATATACCGTGATCTTTTGAAGGTGTAACGAACGCCGTCAGTCATCAGTTCGCAAGTCATTTTGAAAGAAGAACTTTGAAAATCGCTTGAAGCCACCTAAAGCGCCGCGCTTCGTGTTTTATAATATACTCAAAATATCGATTATGAATGTCGACTATGATCATATGCAAAAGCCGTCGTTTTTTTAAAAAGACTTTACGATTTTCGGGGTATATTGCGAAACGTTTTCTAAAATACTCTACATTATTTCTCCCACTCCCATCGGTCATAGAAAACGTTGCATTTGAGTTTATTACAAAATTATGTTTCACCTGTTCCTTTTCTAAAATACATAAGCAAATATGTATGTATACCAAATTTATCGTTATCGAATTTCTCAAAAGCAGGGTTTTGCATGCAGCTTTTTCTTATAAGCGACAGCTTTCGCAAATATCTCATTTTACGAAATCCTAGTCGATATGCGGTATGGTAAAACAACAAAATATCGCCATTTTAACATATCCGTTAGTGCATACTCTTTAAATAACTGAGGACTTGATTCTTAATAAGACTGAGATTTTTCCTGCAAAAAAAGTCCTAAATTTCCAAACTTCAAACCTGTCCAAGATGTCCTCTAAACTCATTGCATTAATTTTTCTCCGATTCCGATTACCATTCAAATTCTGAACAAAACATTATCATTTACATATTTACTCAACATTTGTTTCAGGATTTATCCCTATTGAGTACTTTCATTTTTTTGCCCATCTCTGTCGAAACCGTTTTGCTTTAGTACTAGTAGATGTTGACACAAACTAATCCATTCTTCCCATGCGTTCCCGATATCCTGTGACTCATTTCACCGAACAAAAACAAAACATTTTTTTGCAAAGACACAATATGCATTACAGAGAAAATGGCCCTCAGACAAAGATCGGCTCCGTTAAAGTAGGAGCTACATATCCGCAAAAACAACAGCTCCAGAGCTGGGAAAACAATGTATACAAACATATCTTTTGTGCTTATACCTTACTTTTGTGGATGAATGTTGACACGGAAAATGCTAAATAATGGTTAGAAGCTTGGAAAGTGTTAGAGAAAATAGAGACGTTTCACCGGTGTGTTTTTCCAGAGAGGAAACCGATATTGTGATTGGGGGAGCTGGAGGGAAGTACAGATGCAATGCATACGTACATTTAGTGCAAGGTAAGGGCTGGAGGTGCTTAGGTGATACTTTGGGATTACAAAACACATGTATTGTTTCGACGCCAGCTGGCAAACTCCTCGGAAATTGGGAGTGTAAGTATGTACTCAGATATGTTATAAATCCAAATGAGATTTGAAAATAATTGGTGAATATTTTGAGATGTACACTGGCACTAAAAATGGTGTTAGATCAATTTTGAAAAAAATAACTCATTTCATTTCTCAATTGTGTTCTGCTCCTGGGACATCTTTCTCTCAAAATTTTGGTACTGGGTCTTTTGTGAGCAAGGGTGTTTTACCCCGGTATTATGCTCTTGTGATTGAATGAAATACGAAAAATCAGTACTTCTGGGGTGTCTATTTTAATATTGGAACAGTGACTTTATTACAAGAAAGTTGATTTTAGGATGTGTGCCTGAAGAAGGCAATTACATGACTGACTTGAGTGAAGCCCAAGTCGGGTAAATGTCTCTCTGCTAGAGAGCTCACGAAGACAAAAATATAATTATTTAAGCGCAAGCATCACGTGCCTGCTTGCATACTCAAAATGCATGGGGCTTAAGGGTACCTAAATGCGTACCAAAGAGCCTTCCATGCATTCCTCGGAAAAGTTTTTTTTGGGTGCCTACGTGCACATAAGAATGAATGAAAGGAGGAAGATATTTTGAGCTAGGGCCAAGATAAAAAACTGGATTTTGACCCTCACTTCAAATAAACAAGAGAAATTCCTACTTCTGATGATTCACCATGAAAGTGACGCTTTCTGGTGACGCATACATATATGATCAATAAGGACTATCTAAATAACAGATATTTAATTGCAATTTATGAGCAAGGCTAAATTAATGCTAAATAACCTACGAAAATATGCCATGCTCACATATTTTCTTCTCACGACTTTAATGGCTAAACGTGGAAGAAGCGTATCATGGAAGAAAAGTCTTGTGGAAAAACGGCCACTTGAAAATCACTTGTTGGAAAAATGGTACATGGAAGAAAAGTATCATGGAAAAGCCGGACTATGAAAATAAAAAGCCCATGGAAGAAATGGACGCGGAAATATTGTCCTGGAAGCCATGTTCGTGTAGGAATATAGACAGGAAACCGGGTTACCAACCTTGTAACCGTATGTCGTCTACAATTATTAGCGACCGACTCCGGAGGTCATTTATGTTTTTGGCGTGTCCTTACGTCTGTACGTCTGTACGTCTGGGGGTCCGTGGACACGATAACTCGAGAATGCTTTGGAATTTTCGAATGGGGTTTTCAGTGTTTTGTTCTATGAAACGCAGGTAATTCACCTGTTGATTTTCAGCCCAATCGGCTCCTTACCACATCCATACCCACATCAATTAACCTAGTTTACCCAAAATTTGAAATGGATGGTAAATGGGTGACGAATTTCAAATGGATGGTAAATGGGTGACGCATTTGAAATGGATGGTAAATGGGTGACGCATTTGAAAT
>JAHZMY010003496.1:0-18287 GCA_027743915.1 Seira sanloemensis | reverse complement strand
GAATTATCGGTATTTGCATTATGCGTATTTGTACATTATATTAATTTGTAGTTATTCAAATTAGTGGTCTACGAGTCCGTAGTTATGCGAATTTGGATTATACGTCCTTACGTGAGACCAAAAACTTGACTTGTTCTGCCTTATAATTGCCATTGTCTTGCTAATTAAATGTTATTATCTGTAGATACCGCTTCCAAGTTCTGCAGTAGTCAGGCCAGGTAACTAGAGCTGCTGAGCCGATAATTTCATGATAAAGTTCTTGACATTAGTAAACACGGTCTCATCATGTTTTGTTTGCTTTTCTAAAATTGGTCTTCTTCCCTAATAATATTGAAGCACACAATGCAGTATTGGTCTTTCCATGTTTGCTCCATTTGATGCATGTTCAGATTGCAGAGAAAACAATTTGAGCCTAAGAAAGCCGTATGCAATAATTTATTTGCTTTGCAGAAAATGTCCATTTCAAAAACTTGACGGTTGCATTTGGCATGAGCACTAATTGAGTTTAATACGTTATATTGACTTTGTTGACATTCCTTGATCTTACTGATTATTACGTTACGTATTTACTTCCTACAATTGTTTCGTTGTAGGAATTTTTACTGCAGTTGTTATCGGACGGCGTGTTCCGCATTTTACCCAATCGTAAACCGCGTACTGAACATTGCCCTTGGTTCTTACTCCGTAGATACATATTGCTTGTATATAATTTATTGTATCTCTGATATTACTTATCTCACCAAATTAGGCGGTTGTAATACGCAGGCTGGAATGCTAGGATTTATCCAGTATTTACTGGCTGAAGTGTGTGTGGTTTCTATTTTGCACATCCAGGCCTGATCCTGCACCATATTCGCAGCTCAAGAATGAGCTCATCCTCATCTACCCTCTAATGGATGTGTGAAGCATGCAATTTGAAAATATGTTTCACAGGATCTGCGAAACAAAGTAGAACGTAAGGAGATCAAGTAGACCTTTGAGAATGAATGCCAATCTGTCCATCTCACAGACTCACACGTAATGAAGAATGCTCATGTAATGGGGGAAAATAAAGGAAACTTGCTATTGCTGGCTCTTGCATCGCAATAACTACACATGAGAATTGTATCCACACTTTTAGTAGTGCAGAAAACAGGGTGCCGAATGAGAGGATGCATATTTTTTGTTTCGTACATATTTGTTTCTCGGAATCTGGTTACACACAAGAGTTTAAGCGTTTTTGTCCACTTGAAGAAAATGGTGGGTAAAGCGAGTAAATACTTCACACACCACCAGCACAGCAGTCATTTTTGAAGGATGGCGATTATCATGCATTCTTTCCTGCTCGCAAAGCTGCATCCTAATGACGTGTATTAAATTATTATTATTACAAATAGCTTCTATGTACCTGGTCCGGTTAATTTAAATTTTAAAAGCTTTGCTCATTCAAAATGGTGCAACATAAGACTTTGATTTAAAGCAAGCGCTTGTCTCCTTCCTCATCTTCTGTCTTTGCTTCAAGCAATCTTTACAAGTCTTTACAATCTTCTAAATTTATCTTGTATGCGTGGCAAGCTTACGTAGTTGTACTTGTCCAGGAAAACGATCATTATAACCATTACCCATTTTTTTCGCAAAGTCTTGACTCGAGAACGCAAAGTGTGATTGAAATTCATTGAGTGGAAACCCCAATCGTGCTAAAGCATTACAAAGCAGTAAAACAAACGCAACTGCACATTTTTATACACATTTTATACCATGCCTCAACTTTACTTTATTTTGGAGGAAGATTTTTTGAAATGGATTTGTGCAAAATACACCATCTCTTTGGAAGAAAATATGTATCTTGGTTGCAATATAGGACATTTTCTTAAATACAAGTTTAAAGAAAACATGTAGTCGGTATACTGTTTGATTCATTTCTGAGAAAGATACTTGATGCTGCTTTATTTTATAAATTAACGCAGACACATTGGGAATATGGCACTTTCTGAGCCAACTTTTCCAAGATTCATATGCACTCCACTTATGATATTGAAAACACTATGGAGCATAATTAGGCATATTTTTTTTCGTTTCGAAATGTTCATTGCTTTGTCTGGTCGCCAGCGAGACAGGACAATTCCGTCTGTGCGCAAAACTACGTAGAAAGCAGAAGATGCAGTTCCTCTCCCGCAATACACATTAAGGGTATAGCAAGCGCCATTCTTCTTGACCACGCTCTCTGAAGACACCTACGTAGCCACTATAGAAAGTTATAGAAATTTCACCCGTTTACTGAACCTTTTTTCCTTTGTAAAAAGATTTTTTGTATGGGTAATAAAGCTCATGGAGGAGTAATTTCCCCAACTCAAGGATAACATTAGGTATCCACGAGAAAGCTGCTGCTGCTGCTGCTGCTGTGGAAAGGAAAGGGGAGGACGACAGAATAATGCTATTGCAAAACTTGCAACGCTGCAAGTACTACTGCGAAAAGAGCATTTTTCTCCCTCGCATCTTACGTTATCTCTGTTTCAGGTCTCTAGAGAAAAACCCGAGAAAACTATTTTCATCCAGTCTTTCCTCCGTTTTTCTCTTTCATTCCCTTCAGCCCGTAGTCTCGCAAGTGCGCTTTCTACTCGTTCAACTTGGAGAAAAAATGAATTTTCCTTTCCTCTTCTACGACTTTCAGTCAGCCATCCTTATCCTTGTCCTCTGATCTTCTCTCTTGGTCTTGAGAGTGCTCTTGCTCTTAAATGCACCCATACATAAAAAGTTTCGTGAACTGTAAGCATAAGTCAAGGATATAAATATAGGGACACACGTCGTCTTCCATTATGCCATTTTATTTTCTTGGTTCATACTCACACAATGTAGAAAGGACCGAGGGTACCCTTTCTTCCTTCCTTCCCCGGTGCAAAATGTACGATTCGAGTTGTGGGGAAAGTGGCTGTATGGGAGGATTCCAATTCCCTTTTGATTTTCGTGAATGTCTGCTGCCATTACGCTCGTACCAGGTCCAACTGCCCTGCGAGCCTAGCGCTGATGCAGTTTATTAAAAGTGGAGGTTGTTTACTACTCTTTCACTTTTTACCAATAAAGTGTAGTAGCATGCAGAAAAGCCCATTTATTCATTGTTTGTGTACTTTTATGGCTTTTTCTGCATATTTCATGTGCATGAGTAGGTATTTCCTGTTTTCCTTTTCTCCCTTTCATTCACCAAAGTTTGCTTGGATAGGTTTGTTGACTACAGCCAGGTCGTTTTTATTTATTCAGATAGAATTGGAAACGTAAAAGCAGCACGATTTCTGCAGTTGTACATAATATGCAACTTTCTACATGGAAAGGCGTAATAATATAAGCCATTGTTTCCCTGTGTGAACGTAAAATGTGTATGGCGCAAGATTAGTATGTCACGGGACACGTAAATACTTCTGGAAATTAGACCTGAGGTGTCGCGAATGTACTCTGCACTCTGCACCGTTTTGCTATGCGTAAAGATTCTCTAACTCTAGACATTTTATAATTGGTGGGCGCTATAATATCCAAACAAAAATTTGAAGTGAGATGTATTAAATAACTTTTAAATATATTTTAATTGCAGTTTTGCGGTACGATTTTATTTTTGAGTGGCATATTACTCTACATTATCCCAGGAGGGTAGATACATTCCACGTCATCCTCTACATTTATTTTTTCTGGATTGTTTTCGCGAGAACTTGCATGCATAAGCTCATTCTTTTGTGCATGCTTGCATGATGTTGGCATGAAGGAAGCAGGGCGAAAAAAAAGAAAAGGCTAGACGGGAAAAAGAGATGGCAACGATTAGAAAAATGAAAAAGTTGGAAATGTGCATGAGTTTCACTCACAACTTCTGTTTTGGCACACATATCAAACTTCTGTTGTCTGTCTGATTAGAGTGGAAATGAAAATTTGAAGTGGCAACTCACCTTATTGTATGCATGCATCTTTTTTTTGTTAGCATGAGAAAGAATACGTATCTCGGTGCAGATTTTTCTTCCCTTTGTTTAGTTTACCCGTAAAGATTCTCTCTTGTTTTAAAACAATGAAAGCAATTTAAAACCTAAATAAGTGCATACATAATAATTAAATTAGTAGATTAAGTTACAAGCATTGTATTTATTAACATGGGAAATATATATGTTTATTCTAGAAGATACATAATAAATTATTCATGTCAGTGGTCCGGGACTTGCTGGCTTTCTTAGCCGATGACGTATGTATGAATTATAAATTCTCGCATTCCAGCCTACATGTGTGTGTGTGTATGAGTAGCAGGGACCAAAAACTCGCATTGTTCAGTTTAGGAATGTTCACGAATAAAAACTTTCAGCTAATGGACAAATCAAATGAGTATTGCTTCAACATTTGAAATATTAATTTAAAAGTCGGATATACATACCTATGCTTGCTTGTATGTAAAATCATATTATGTCATTTTCTTATCAATTCCTGAGCTATTTTAGTAATTCACAAGGCTTTTTGTTTTGGATTCGAAATATAAAATGTGCAAGAAGAGTCTGTGTACACAGCCGTATTTATGTAGAAGCATAGCTAGAAGGAGAAGCATTCGAATATTTTAAGCAAAAGAAAGGAAACCCGAATGGATATTTTTTTATCGCAATCTCACATCTTCGAGCCCGTTGTGAGCAAAAAGAATATGCAGAAAGGTGGTGGTTAGGTACCTACTTAAAATGCATGCTTTTTCTTTTAAAGACAGCAAATTCTTGGACACGTTTTTTATCCAGGGGCATATTACCTACATACTTTATTGCAACTCTGCTATTCCAATGTATTCACGTCTGCACTTGGCTCACACACATACCTAAGCATGATCATACATCCTGACGTACCTATGCATGCCAGGCAGTTGCTTGCAGTTTCGAATAAAACCACGAGTACAAATAGGTAGGTATGCAGGGAGAGGGGCATTAAAAAGAAAATTCTTTTTTTCTTCTTTCTTTCGCTGCCAGACCGTGTTTGAAATTTATAACTTGCAATCTGCATACCTATAAATGTGGTGTGGGTAAATTAAAAACTTTTTCCGACTCAATTTTTTTCAGTGTCTTATATAGCATCCATGCCTATTTGCAAAATCCAGCTGCTATTGTACCTCCATATGTTTGCTGCGCTGCTTTCTAGCCATCTACTTTTATATTTACGCATGTTGTGCTAGATAATAGAGGTCTTTAGGTTTCTACCGCATAAATATGTATGGGTACATAATTGTATTTACGTGGCAGGATAATATGAATGTAGAGGGGAGGATAATAGGAATTCGTAAAAAGTTTAAAAACTTTGGCTGCCACCTTAAATAAATGTAGACTTTACGTTTCTCCAAGCATTGCGGACGATTTAATTGCACGTAATTTTATGTTTGCTGGAACTTGATAATAATTTAAGTGACATTTGGGGCGAACTATAAAATGCTTCTTTATTCTTTTTTATTGTATTGAAAAGAGTCTAAATTCGGACTTGAAACCTGAAAGGCTGAAAAGTCTAATACCTAGGCCAATGACTCATCATGAATAATAATTATATCAAATGTGCTTTCAAAATGTGGACAGGAAAAATCAAAGGCGACCTTTTTGTATACCTCTTTTGCAGTTCTTCTTCATATTAAATTTTATTTAGCAAATTGCTTTTGTCGGTACGGTTTGTGCCATTCTCTGTGTTCCAGGGAAATCAAGCTTTGCATTTAGTCTTCTGGAATAACACTGCGCAGATCACAGATAGACCGTGCCGTATCGTATCTCAATTTAGAAATAGCAACTATGCATGTTTTCCCTTCAATGTGCATGTCTATTAATAAAAAGAGCAAAGTGGCTAAATATGCAAGCTACAGTGTATTTTTCCCTGCACTTATCTCTGCCATCATCATATTGTCACATGCGGATTAAGATCCTGTAAAAGTCAGCACAAGCGAGGGAATGGGTTTACAATTAACGCAAGGCAAAAGTTTGTGCATATTAGCACGTTGCCTAAAACACAGCTCTGAGCTGCGCGCCGCTTTTGCTAGATTAACAAACAACGAGTCATGTGCTTGTGTAAGCGTAATAGGTGCCGTCATCAGAAAAAAGCGGTACTCGATACGAGCTCATATTTGCCCTGGCAAGTCATTCAAGGCGAGCAAACAGACGTGGAAATCAAGCGGGGCATCCTAATAATTTGCAATGGTGCAAGCCAAGCCTATGCAACATAATTACACGAAAAGCATGAAACAAGTCGCTGTACGTTGTGTTGTTCCAAATGTAACAATTCCCCATAGCTCGTTGGCATCATCTCCCAAGGAAAGGAATGAATAGATGTGCACGCTGAAGAGCAAATCTGAAGAAGAGCGATTGTCAAATCCCACATGGCACACACATTTCGAATGCAGCAAGTCTCTTTCTATTGACGAATATTACCTAAGTATGGTAAAGCACGAGAAGGAACTCGGCTCTCTCTCTCTCTCTCTCTCACTCTGGCAGAGAGAATGGTCGTAGTAAAAGTGGTTGTAAAATCCATGTAGGCATGCATAAAAGGCATTGAGAAAAGTGAGTGAGTGGACGCTAACTGAACTTGGCTTCACTTAAACTTTTTTTGGATGGATGGATGGAAGGAAAAAGCACGCTCGTTTTTTCCCTTTTTAATGCGATGCGATGCCACTTTACTCAGAGCCATTATGAAACTCTTTTTTTTTCTTCATCGTGGTTTGTCATGTTTCTAATGTTTTCAAGGGGGTTTTTGTCAAAGTTAAAGCCATGCTGAACCTGAGTTGCCATTTATTGCAAAGAGTTGCAGAGAGAAGAGAGAGAGAGAGAGAGAGGATGGTAATGCTACATGGCTTCTCCGGCGAGTGGCTGGTGTGTTCCTTGGACCGAGTGAATGTGAAATGCACATATACGTAGGTATACATGTCATTATTGCATGCACTATGCCAATAATGTATTTAGGTAGTAGCGAAGGATTTTTTAGGTGATATTAGCAATAGTATTTTTATAGCCCTTTGGGGAGAGTGAGATAAAGAGCGATGCTTGCAGTATTGCAGTCATCAAAAGCTTTACTACACTTAACTTGTTGAAAGAAGTTTGGGTAAGTGGTCGCTAGTCGAAATAGGCAAGTCATGGAACGAGCACTGCTATTTTCAGCGAAAAAAAGGGTAGTCTCGCAAAGCTCCAAGAAATGGAAGAACTACACAAGGATCTGTTTTTACAATAAAAAACGTGCATAGGTAGATACATACACAGAGAAGGAAAGCTATAATAAGAAGCTGCTGCTATACAACGACTACTACTATTTATATATATGTACATATTTCTGTGCTAGTCTTTTTTGCATCTCTCTCTCTCTCTCTCTCTCTCTCTCCGATACTATCATTTTACGTCCCACGAAAAGCAAATTATTTTTTCCATTCCACTCTACTGCTCCTGCTTCTCTCTGGTAAGTTGCAGAAGTGCACATAAAGAGAAAAAAATAGTCTTATTACATCGCTCACTGAAGTAGTGTACACACACAATATGCAATAAAATGTTTAGATGTGTACAGTCAAATGCATGTGAGTAGGGATTCGCGCACACACAAGACTCCCCTTTCTCAGATGGAAAAACAGAGAGTCAGCACATAGCTATTAAAGGAATGTTTCGTATATTAAGATTGCATAGGCAAAAGGCACACACATTTGCAAGAGGATACATATCAAAGTGGTCTGGCTTCGTGTGCTCTTGATGCATCTCTCGCGTTGCATAGTACGTAGGCAACTCAGATTTTCGCACTACTACAAAAACAGCAGACATTTTCGTACGTATGTATATAGGTACATGCATACAAAAACACAAATTCATTTCATACATTTTTTGCTCTCTCCAAGTTTTTTCCATCTCCTTTCTATCATTCTCCTCATCATCAATAACAACTGTATGCATCATCCATGTAGCTAAATATTTTTCTCTTCAGGAGAAGAAGCAAAAAGAAGAGAGTGCCGCAAAACACAAATCTCTATATATTCCATTGCGTTTTTCAAATTGCTCTTTTTTTTTGCTGGTGGATGAGGAGAGGTGGTGGCGATGTTTGCTACACCATTATAATCATCATCAATATCATCATCATCAGCCAAGAGCAGCGTGCATCATATCATGGTCCATACTCCATAGAAAAAGTCCATTGCATATAGCTATCGCTCCATCCATCAACAGGAGGAAAAAAAGGTTCTAAGCAAGCCACTAGGAGAAGAGCCAAACGGAGCCGCATCATCACATTGCAAAAGTTGTTTAGTATTTGTTTGAAGGAGAAGAGTCAAGTATGAATGTGGCTTAAAGAAAGGGCAAGAGAGAGAGATAGAGAGAGAGAGAGAGAGAGAATATCATCGTCAGGAGCGAATGCAGTCGCGTCTTCAAGTCAAATCACAAAAAAATTCTTTCCCCTTCTTCCCTTGAAATAAGCTTGGAATTTTCATAATTCTTCTGAAAATTAGTTTCGTAGTATGAAAATACATTTCTTCCTTTTTATACTTTTTTTGCAGTTTCTTTTATGTTGAAGTGACAAGTTTGCAAGTGAATGTGTAATCCTTGTTTTCATGGAGTAGGTCCTTTTTGTCACAGATTCGTTTACAGTTGCAGCGAGGAAGAAAGAATTTTTTTGTCACTGTGTGAAGAGATTTATGGGGGTGATGGGTCTCTGCGGAAAAAAATAAGTTGATTAATTACCCAAAGTGTAAGTTTGTCGGAATCGGTTTTGCGAGGCGTGTTTGAAAGGCTTTCTGCATTTTTGCACCATCCTTAAATACTGCGGAGGTTGCATAAGAAAACTCGTATACAAAATTATTTTGCGGCTCAAGTTAAATTTAAAAATTTTTATACGAAATTCACGTCTGCAAAAAAAGAAGATTTTTGTTATTTTGTGAACTGAATGTCGATTTTGTGACATGTAATATATGAAGGTGAAGGAGGAATGTAATATTCTCTACTCTGAAAAAGGCTGAAAGATTCACGAGAAAAGCCATGAAGCTCTTTTGCTCTAAAATGCAAGTTGTTCGAGTTGCCTTCGTGGCCCGCATTCAATTGACAACGGAAATGCATAATTTAGAATGGTGAATGGTAACGTTCTGATTGTGCAATGGAGACGGATGTCTAGTAGCTCAAAGGGGAAAGAGTCAAGCGAAAATGTGTTGCTGCTTGTGAATCGTGCTCAAGCAAAAGCTCTACCAGGTCTTGTAGGGATTCTCGACAGATTACAGGAGAGAAATATTTCTATTTTTCTCCAGCAGGCTGTCAAAAAAAAGTTCAACGAAAGCTGAAAGCATAAGCTGTCAATGATCACTTTTAAATGTGGTTGGAGTGATGATGATGATGATGTCAACTGAAAAAGTTTACAAATTTTGATCGACGAGCTTCTCAATTATTCATGTCTGGAGTTTCAAAATATAGTATTTCATCTTGTGGTCTTTATACATCTCTCCGGAAAAGTTCACAAGAACAAGAAGACGTGTGAGCTGGGAAGGTAAAACATATAAAAATAAATTATTTAAATTGACAACCCAGAAATAAAATAGATACGAGCATTTTAGAATCCACTGAGACACTCTCCCACACTCTCTGTCAACAGATAAATTTATATGGTTCTGCAACATTTTTTAATTAATTGAAAATGTGCAAGAGTGAGTCATTTCAATTTTGTTTTAAAAGACAAGATCCATTAGAAAATGAGCAATTTGCATTCAAGATGAGTTCTGGACCAAAAAATACACTCTAAAAGTGCTGCCTGCGTGTCTCATTGAAATTTTCAAAGTGAAACGCCATATTGCTCTCTCGCAGTCGCACTCTGTGCCTCATGAATCAAGCATTTTGCACGGTGCCACCACCACCCTACCCTTTGTGTGTGGCACAAAGCCAATAACAATAACAATCATATTAATATTTAAATGAGACCATTAGGCTCGCTCATGATTGTCAATGTAGAGAAAAATGCAAATTTGTGCATTATGATGACAAACGAGCACGTAAAAAGTACGACTGCTGCCCATTGCACATAATAATGCGCTCTGCTAACGTCAGCACCAAAAGAGTCTAGAATGAAACCTTATTTTTTTTGAGTTGGCAACACCAAAAAAAGTGCAAGTTTGGGACAAGTACAAAGTTGCAACGTAATCGCAATTTACAAAAGACGAAGCTACCCAGCCAATAAATGAATCCAGAGTAATCCTTCCTGTTGCTAAATTCATGCTGTTCATAAATACACATATGCAAGTTGGTTTGTGAAAAAAAAGTTGGTGAAAAAGTGGTTACTTTTCGGCTTTTACTGGTGGGTTGGTTGGTTGATGCAATGCATATATTATATGTAAAAGTTTGCATGTGATCAGACGACACACACGAAGCTGCCATTTTACTTCTTCAGAAGAATAATAATAATAGGAAAAAAAATATATAGAAAAAAAAGATTCTCAACTGCAATAGGTATGATATTGATGCAGATCATGCAGATAAAAATGTCTATGTTGTTACTTTTCGTCTGGTTGCTCAACCATATTTTTTCCCTTCTTTTATAAAAAAGGATATTTCTAGGTAGTTGCCAGACAAGCAGACATGACTTTTGTTACCTTCTCCTTCACCTATGTATCCGTTTCCATCAAGCTATTAAATCTCTCTCTCTGGGTTTGACTCGACCAGCCTTTTTGCTTGCATATTTTTGATCCGTCTCGCTCGAAAAATGTAGTGAGCAACATCAGCCAATGAGACATTAGCACAATCAAAAAAACTAGTATTGGCTCAAGTGCAATTGATACATTCATCCATACACCTTGCCTCGCTGCATGCAGAAATTAAGAAAAATGCGTGGTCTGTACTTGGATTTGCTCGTTTTGTGGCAATATGTGCAGTTTTGCATTCATGCACAAAAACGTTGAGACATACACACATGCACTGTATCTGCATTCAATTAATTGATGAAATGAATAGTCATGATAGTATATTTTCTATGTCTTGAGCCATTGCATTTGCACAATATCACAAAAATATGTATGAATGTATAAAAAAGGAGAGCGATAGACGACGAGGAATGTCTGGGTTCTGGCATTGTAATCAATTCACCTTGTGAATTGCAAGAGGACATATCAAGGGGATTTTATGCATCCATCTCAATTCCTTCTTTTTTCTTTGGCCGTGTGTAGCTGGGAGGAATGTAAATCAGTTTTGAGGAGACGGTTTACATCAAAGTTTGCGAGCAACTACGTGTATGTACGTACAAAAAAGTTGCAATGGAAATATTTAAAATTGATTTAAGTATGTATCTGGGGATGTGTGTGCTTCTCACCTCACAAAGGCAAAATTCATTTTTGATTCGCAATAAAAGTAACAATAAGGTACATTACTGTCTGGTGATTGATTAAAAGTGCACCTCGACCAAAAGTGCCGTTGGCGTCATTTTCCAAGAGATTCTTTTTAATCTTTCATGATGCATATTTTACCCCTTTCTCGGAACAGGTTGAATCTGTCATCTGTCACGTCTGTTTCTAACCGGAACTCGGCAGAATAATTCAGAAATATTGCATGTGCAAAGCGTCAGTTTTGCTTACTACTAAAGTGCTAAATACGGAAAAACATTCCAAAGAAATATCATGAAAGCAAATAACCAAGAGATGCTTAATATTAATATATATAACTTAATGGATACTCCATTTTGGTGTATCCTCTTACCACTAAAATGTGACTCTGGAGGAAAGACAAAGATATGTGCGTGTAAAGAAGCTGCGAACAACATCTCTTGTTTT
Organism: Seira sanloemensis; assembly: GCA_027743915.1. Lineage (NCBI taxonomy): Eukaryota > Metazoa > Arthropoda > Collembola > Entomobryomorpha > Entomobryidae > Seira > Seira sanloemensis. Next base: position 6,565 of record JAHZMY010003496.1, on the reverse strand, counting down.
CATCTTCAGTGTCTCCCGTCGACGTTAGAAAAAAAATCACATGCGAATCTAAAAGGTTCTTCTTTGAAGTTTTTTTTTGTACAAAAGCATTGGTACACAAATGTTTTGCAATTTGTTTTTGGCATCTCAAAATCCACAAAGCTCTTCTAACCGTAATTTTCTCACAGAAAGCTCTTCAAAATTTTGGGTCTTTGTCTTTTCCTCTCTTTACACGCATTGATGATGGTTGGATTTCATCTTTCCAAGAAAGGGTTGCGGACTGGCGCAATCACTCGGATATGAAGTACGAAATCTAATGCATACATACTAATATAGTACCTAGGATTCGTCAATTGTTTCAGAATTATATATGAAACACCTTTTTCTTTGAAAATTGCACATTTTTACACTTCTTTTGTTTTAACGCTGTAACAAACATTATATCTATTAATGTTGCGTAACAAAAGAAAAAAGGTTAACTCTAGAAGCACTAACTGAGGCAAAAAAAATCTATCAATCATAACCACATCAAGCTACTTGATACTCCCATTTTTACTTTAAAAAGTCGTGCCATGTTTCATACAAAAATCAAAGTGTGTGAAACAAAGTATGAGCTCGGAAAAAACTTTGTTTGCGTGAACAGACATTCTCTGTTTGTAATTCTGCATGTGCATTTTTATCGCGATCGGGAGAACTACTAAAATAGATGAGTGTACATACATATGTATGTACATATTATTATACATCTGCATTTCTGCACCTGGCTTCGTTTTCCGTCCCCATTGATTCTAATACTGCAGCTTGTCAGGCGCCATTGTGTACCTAACCTCATACAAAATTTAATAGGTATTATCAGGGTACGCCATATTTGATTTCTCAAACTTTCTTTCATAGTTGTTGAAATGGTGGTAATTTTTAGACAAATTGGTGGTAGATTTTTGCCTCGCAGGTTACACCAAGAGATTTTTTAATGCATACATCAATTTCGACTTTAAATTGATGAAAACGGGCAATTTTTTCAATTTTTGTTTGAGGCAATACCTACTTACAGTATAATAAGCACCTACTTGCTGCAACCAAAAAGTTGTAGGGAGGAAGTCATTATATAGTCATAACCATGTATCTTTAATGACGCTTTGTCCTCGTCTACTCATTAGATGGCCAAGTGAATTGTGAAGTGCAAATGAGGTGGAAAGTGCATTTAAAAATGCGTCATGGGGGATGAATGCTTAGAAATTTTTTAATGTTTGAATTTAAATCGAGACAAGACAATGGCCGGATGTGATGCAAAATCCAAAATGTAGATATGTAGTCTCGTTTTGCTATTGTACATATTTTATTTTTGTCTTGTATTACCGTAGGTCAATATGAGAATAATTCTTTATTAATTCATTATTATTAATATTATGTATTAGTACAAATCAGACAATTTAAATTGTGAATAAAATATGCTCTAAAAGTTCATTAAATGTTATGTAAAATGTTAAACTATGACTATGCACATGCACATGTATAGCTGAAAATCATTTGAATAAAGTATCACGGCACTGGGATTAAGTTGCACGGTATGTAGTTCAAAATCTCCGTAAGTACATAATTCTGGAAATTTTTGTCTCATTTTTTTCATTATTTCGATTGTAAAATTCTGGCGAAATGGGTTATTTGATTCAGGTAATACGGCAATTGAACAGTGCGCTTCGAGAAATAGCAGAAATGAAAGTTATTTCTGAATGTACCCGTTCTGAATGAACTTTCACAAGAGTATTAACGTTTCCAATGAATTTTACTTTCTCGAGCAATTGAAACCAGTCTGGACAACAGTGAAATGACATTTTTGTGCCTTCTCTTTATAACTCAATTTTCCCTCAACAAGAAAGGAACTTTCTCATAACCAGACGATGGGAATACGAAGAAGACATACTCAAATTTTCTAATATATAAAGAAATGAAGTTACAATGATACACAACACAACGAATTCTTGAAAACAGGAATTGCTATCCAAGACTTTATTATTGTCGAGTTGATTCATTTGAGGTCTTTTTTTGAGGAACTTGATCCCTTCCAGCACAACTGTTGACCGTCCATAGAGTCATATTAACTATGTTAGATGAGGTGTATCGAAAATAAGTTCTTGACTAGCACAATCCCAAGAAATCAATCTGAAAGGGACATGTATGTATCTGTATGTGTATGTTGTAGAGAAAGCTTAGAGCAGAATGGTAAACTGAAGTGATTGGGGCAATCCGAGTACTTGGCTAAAACTGTATGGCGTGAACACATTGCTCCCTCTCAAGTACCTACTTGCTTCGCATAGGTTCAGTAAGTAGCTTGGATGATGTATTATGCCAAATATGGCGGACTGTGGTGAAAGCTCGAGAGCCTTTCCTTTTGTGACTATGACGCATACTTGTGAACTAAGAGAGAGCATATGTACAGGAATTCGTGTTGCTGTCACCTATCATTATTCAGCAGAATTCATATTCTTAATGAAATCAGACCGGAAAACAATCTTTTGTTGTCAAATGAGACAATAGTGAGAAAGTCGGAGAGATTTGGATCATGTCTTAATCAAATTATCGCCAAGGCTTTCCTGTTTGTCCGCCAGACGTGAAATCTCCTTTTTCGGGAGAGGAAATGAATTAGCATTGCCTTTTGTCTAAATTGGCCATTATTTTACCATGTGTCATACCTCTGCGTATAAGTCTTTTTCCGAGATGTGTGTAAATTAAGTAATTAGTCCGAGTAGTTGGGCGGCAAAGATTACGAGTGGGCGTTGACTTAAGGAAATGATAAATATTGTTTTAACTCCTCTTGAATCATGACATCCGTTGATGTATTTCTTCAAAACGTATTACATAAGCACTAGATGAGAGTCAGATTCAGCTAATTATAAATGCTTTCTTCGAGTAGAAAAGAAGGCCTTCATTCAGGCATGTGCGAATTGGGACTCATACAATTTGTGAGCTGTCAGTTGCAACCCTGTGACCTTGATTGCTACAACAAGGGATCAAATTAGGAAATGCATGTAGATTTTTTAGTTTAAACATGGTGCACGAGTTGTTTGTAGCTATCTCGCAAACCTACTTTATAGACATTTTTAGGGTGCAAATGATTAGGAAACTGTATTTGATTCGACACCTACACTTTTCCATCGTGTATATGTATATTCACGCCATATATTCATTAATGAGCATCTAATTGAAAAAAGCAATTTAGTTTTTTGAGCTGTAAAACCTTATTCAGTAGCGGAACTAACTTATTATGTTTGGAGTGTCCATTTAATATGCATTATTTTTTTTCTTTTTGAATCGCAGTTATCTTTATACTGAAAATTTGGGCCCTATGCTGCGACAAAAAAGGAAAGAATGAGCTCCCGTCATCAGTTCCATCTTCGATGGTAAGTTGAGAGTGCGCAGTTTTACAACTTTAAGCACGACTCTGCAAGTATCGAATCTGACACGACTCTATTTTGTTTGGGTTTTAGGAGTAACTACGGTCATAATCTAGCCAACTCGTTCATCAAGCTCTTTGAATCCGAGAGTCTCTCCGATGTGACGCTATTCTGCGACGGTGAGTGTATTTAAATTTAAAATGTATGTGTACGCAGATTGAAAGACAATCTTTAATGAATGGCTGTTTTGTTATATTTCGATTTTGCAGGTGAAAGCTACCGATGTGGATGATGCCAACTTGAATACGTTCCTTCAAACAGCCAAACGGCTTCAGGTATATATGTATATTTATATATTGCATTGCCCCTACGACTTTTTATTTATTTCTAAATGTTTTGCATGCGTTATCTCATGTTTTGAAAACCAAAAAAAGAAAGACGCCTGAAATTTGCATGCTCTTATCTCGTAGGTCAAAGGGTTATCACTATCCCAGAGTGATCTGCATAGCATATCAAGCGATGTAACTGAGGATAGGCAATCAGGAGACAAAATCCCGACATTCTCAACGTCGAGTAGTAATGCCTCGGCTCAAGAGAATGCAGTGTCTCAAAACTCGGGATCGTTGTTGGTGCCCCAACAAAATCAACAGCAGCAGCAACAACAACAACAGCAGCAACAACAACAACCCCCACCACCCCAGTCAAATCAGAGGCAGCCGGACACAACATTGAACAAAACGAATTCTGTCCAGTCACCTACCTCATTTTCTTCGCCATCTCCTTCCCCTACGCCACCTAACCCTCCTGGACCATCTGCAGGTAAAAGGCTACACATGCATTTATTCATGAACAAATTCTGCGGTCATTATTCATTGGAAAAGAGTTGCGATAAACTGTTGTAATTTTTGTTTTCTCGTAGGCATCTATCCGGATGACAAGGTCAGAAAGAAAATTCGTATTTCAGCATCACCGCGACATCAGAGTCCTGATGGATCCATTCCAGAAATGGTTGAGTATGGAGCTCACCCTCAGCATCCCCCGAGACCAGCTGCTCCCATTCCGTCTCCCTCCATCAATACAAGAATTATTGAAATGGAGCAAAGGTACGACAAAAGGTGCCAACTCAATTTTTTACTTATTATAAGTATTTACACCTACAAACATACATAAAGATTATTATTGCATACTATACATTTGAGCACAAATCTGATCTAAAGGAATAAAGAAATTGTTTGTGTATGCATTTTTTGTAGGCAAAACATGATGTCTGGGTTTCCCAACTTTGGGCCCATGTACCCGTCGCCGGGTCAGGGAAATTTGGGCCCACCACCCTCGCCCTCACATTCTCAACAACTTCAGCAACAACAACAAACTATTGTGATCACTGAAAATCCAAACATTCGAAAAATTAGAAGCGCTAGCACAGAGAACACTATGCCAGAGGGTAAGTTTATCTAGGTACATACATGAGCTGATTTAATAGAAGCGCATTCTCAACCTTTTTTCCCTTTCTTATTTCTGCAGATCTCAGTATCAAGCTGGAAAGTGGCAGGGAGGAAGAGATGACAGGTCTACCTGGAAAGCAGAGGTCATTCTCAATGGATTTGTCACCGTCCGAAGCCCCTTTCGGAGGATTAGGGGGTGGTGGAGGTCCAGGCCCTCAGGGCATGTGGTCCCTTCCTTCTCCCTCTTCACTAACTGCTCAGCATCCTCCTCCCCATGAAATCAATCCGCAGTCTACAGCAGATGGTACGATCATGAACTCAAATCAAAGTACGAATCAAAATTTTCTAGCATCTCACAGTGGTGTATTTGACCGACATTTTTGACACTACCTTAGTTTTACATATATGTTGTAGACCTCTTCACGACGAGTCGATTGATACACTATATATTTTGGGTATAATTCAAAACGCAAAACCAAGAAAAAGCGCCAAAGATTTCGAAAATGTTTTCATTCGCTTTTGTTATTGAAAAGTATAAATAAAAATTTTGCATTCCATTATAGCAAACCTGGGGCATTTTGACAAATTTTGGTCGTTTTATTAGTTTCGCAAATTTATTTATATTTTGTGCCCAGGGCTTTTAATTCTTCATGCAAATTAATGCAAAAATCAAATATTTTTTTAGTAAAGAAATATGTACTAAAAATACCTGTCTGCGATTGTGGTACAAGTGAGTTGATATTACCTTGTTCTAAACAGAAAGTGAAAGTTCAGTTTTGAATAAGGTATTTTTGGAAGAAAAGATTAAGTAAAAATGATTTTTTGAAATCGTTATATTTCAGAATGTACAAGCATACACAAGCCGTTAAAACCATTTATATGCAGCTAAAAGTTTATACATTAACGGTCTCAACGGCTTGGGCATGCTTGTACTTTTTGAAATATGACAATTTCAAAAAACATTTTTTACTTAATTCTTTCTTCCAAAAACACCTTATTCAAATCTGAACCTTAATACTTTCTTTTTAGCAAAATTGCTTTGCAATTATTAAGGACCGACTACTAGGGACTTCATTTACGTGTTTGCTACGTCCGTACGTCTGTACACGATATCTCGAAAAGCGGTTTAGAATTTTTGATTGCGGTTTTCGGTATTGTGTTCAGGGATTACAGATAAGCACCACATTAATTTTGGGGCTTGACGGTTATCGTCTTCATGATAAGCCCCGAGGGTCCTTGGTGACGATAAGCACTTAATTATCATGTGGGGTGTCAAAATGACGGAAATAAAGAGGAGATGAAAGTGTTAAAGTCAGAATTTGAAAAAAACCGTTAACTAACCCTTAATCGTCGAAATCTTTTCACAAAAGTCGGTCCTTTACTTTGATCTGCTTGCAGGGTTTATTCTATATTTTATAGGGTTATAGGGTATCAATCGACTCGTATTTAAGAGCTCTACAACATACCAATAAGATAGTGTCAAAAATTTTGATCTAATGGTCAATTACACCACCGTGCATCTCTTTCCTTGGACTCCACAGCTAATCTGACCAAACAACGTAACTTTATCTTCGTAGGGAAAAAGTTAAAGTGCCCATTTTGCGAACGGTTGTACGGCTACGAAACTAACTTGAGAGCTCATATTCGTCAGGTAAGACACTGATTAATTACTGATTAATTACTGAAAAACTGAAAAAAACTGAAAAAATTGAAAAAAATGGCCAAAAACCATGTATTTTGGCCAAAATG
>JAHZMY010003495.1:0-15450 GCA_027743915.1 Seira sanloemensis | reverse complement strand
AATTAAATCAAATTTTACGAGCGACTTGACTCTTTTATGTCTTTTATGAGCCGGTGGTGGTGGTGGTGTAAGTGACATATCCTTTTAGAAGAGCTACAAGATGACTTCCGAAACCTGAATCAAAATCAGACAAAGTGATTCAATGCTAAACAAGTGCTGCAGAATATCATGTGGAATTGGACAGTTCAGAGTTGGCAGTTTGCGAGATTGCCTGTGCTAAAATGCCTTGAAAAGACTTTTGCATTTTCTTGCAACTGAGACGTCTTTTGCGATTGACTTAATGGACTGGATTGAGCTGATCTTCTTGCTGATTTCCTCCCAAGACTGTGAACAGTGAAGGTAAAAAATGAACTTTTTTGTCTGTGTTTGAGTTATGTGCACGTGCAGTGGATGTGTGTGTGCATACATGGAAGAAATTGTCCAACTTTGTTGATATTGATGGGGATTGAATAATGGATTTTGCAAAATGTTGAGTCATTCGTAAACTTTGTGATTCAAAAAAATCCGTCTTTCTTAAAGTTAGTCTTCATTTCCCTTAAGTAAATCGTCTTGTGTTTCTTTACTTAAAGGCGAGCACGCTAAATTGTGGGTTTAAATTTTTTGAGAATACGCGTGCATAATTCATGAATGTTTCCTTCAGCCTCCAACCTCAATGCATGTTTCGTGTTCTCAAAATCTCCATCTCATATCTCGTCCAATAATAGCTTGATTTGATTTGTGGTTTCAGGACCTGGACCAAGAGGCAAGGAGAATCTATTGGTCACAAGGGAATCAGAGAATCAACTTTTTTCCTGAGGATATTATGCTTCATGCAAAAAAAAGTCTTGAAACACATTTAAAGAGCAGTGTAGACAATGCAAAAAATGTAAGAACTATGGTTCAGGCAGAAGAATAGCTATTTTTCATTGTTTTATTCCATTCATCTTGCTCTTTTTGACTTGAGTCTAGGTTTTGGGACAACTCTTTCTCAAAATTGAGTTAAGGCGAACTGCAAAGTGAAGATTGATGAATGGATAAAAATACGAATGAAAGATGACGTGATACCCTTTCATCTTGACTTTTGCATCAACTTTCAAGAATTCGCGAAAATGATTTATTTTGATTTTTGAGACATGAAAATTCGCTATTGACAGTGAAGTGACTGCAACAAGTAGTTTTGTAATCGGCTGGAAACGAGTGAAAGTGGGAGAAAATGTGGAGGAACTTATGACAAAAGTGACCTTCAAATACCCACCGTACAAATATTTGTCAAACATTCCGTGCCAAAAAAAAAACTTATACGTAAACAATCTAGTTACAACAATGGATAGGATATTAGATAAACTAAACCGGAACTTAAATACTAATTTAGCACTAGCGCTACTAATAGTTTTGAGTGAAGTCACGCCACCGGTGATCCCGGCTTACAGCTCGTCGTCTTCGACGCAAGTGAATCACAACCGGCATTATAGCGACACGACGCTCCGGAAAAACTACGATCCTTACGACGATGACTTTCTCCACCTCGATCCAAGAGAGAGGGGCAAAGGTCACTCGTCCTCGTCCAAAGATCCGTATGACTCGGAGGAGATTCTTGAGAGGAGTGGGTCAGGAGGGGCGAGTGGGAAGCCGCTATCCCGGAGTGAGAAGGAGAGCTTGGTTGATTATAGGGATACCACGGGGTGTCCCCGCGAGTTTGCGGGACTCTGCAAGTGCGGCTATGATTATGTCAAGAAGGGAATTGGCGTCGACGGGAGAAAGTTCATTGTAAACTGCTCCGATGCCGGATTCAGCTCTGCGAGTGCCCTCGAGTATTTGCCAGAAAATGTGGAAGTAAGTTATGAAAGTTAGTTTTTGAAAATGTGGGAGTAATGGGATTTAATTTAGAGCCAAAATTTTCATGAGTTGCTGAATAATCTGAGTAAATTGTAATAATTTTGGTATGTATTACGTTTTCATGAAAGGTGCTCATCTTCACCGGAAACAATTTGCAGAAGCTGCCACCCAACATCTTTGGGACTACAAAAACCTACCATGATCTCGTATACATTGACTTGAGTAGTAACGGCATTGAGGAGATTTTGGGAAAGACGTTTCACCGAGTGAAAGCCACGGAGACGCTGATACTGGATAATAATAGGATTTCCAGTGTGACGGTGCAAGAGCATAAAAGACTTTTCTCAAACTTTGTGAACTTGAAGAGCTTACACTTGTCCTCTGCATTCGCTCCAAATCCAGAGTAAGACAATCAAACTAAAACTAACCTATAACCTAATACTTTAAGAAATTCTTATGGAAATAAAAATAATTTTAATAATCAATGTGTGTTTCTGTTGTTCCAGTTTACTCTCCGACCTCTCTGGCATCTTTTCCGAGAGCAATCTCACAAAACTGGAAAAGCTGCATTTGGAGCACAACGGAATCAACTACGTGTCCATCCCGTCCCTCTTCTGCTCCCTGCCCTCGCTGATGGACCTCCACCTCTCGCAGAACCTCCTAACCGACCTGAACCTTGACATCACGTGCCTCAACCGCATGCGCTACCTTGATCTCACCTACAACCAAATCCACACCATCTCGGAGAACTCGGCCCTGTGGAACCTGCTGCACGAGCAGAACCACATGGGCACCCTCATCAAGATCAACCTGTGGAACAACCCGTTCCAGTGCGACTGTCGCCTCGACCTCTTCATCGAGACGCTGAAGAACTGGACCAAGAGGAATGTTGATGCGACGCCCATGTGGGAGAGGGTTACGTGTGAAGATGGCCTTCCCAAAAATAATACGGGTAAGCTTCTCTTGGACGTCGACTACACTCAGTGTCCGGTGCTGGAGGCGTCGGACTATGGCTCCACGGCGGTGTCCGTGGTCGCCTGGATCCTGGGGCTGATGTTCCTCTCGGCGGTTGGATACTTTCTCTACACGAATCGGCTCGTGCTGTGTAGGCCGACGAATCCCCTGCATCAGACGACGACGCAAGGAGTCAAGTATACTACGATTCAAGAGGAGGAGGCGGAAGTGGCGCATGTATAGTAATAGGGAAAAGGCTAATCTTTGGAGAGCTATGCTACATGCTGCCACTGTCAAGTCGATATGTTGAAGCTTATTTTCTAAATAATCCTGTTATATACGTACTAACACATTTAATTACGACATAAAATGTGTGTAAGATATACATATACTAGCACGACGCCATTGTGAAAGTGTGCTGCAGGTGCCTGTTGAAGCCAGAGAAGTTTAAGGTCATTTCCATCTTATTCATATTAAACCGTTGGTGGTCCTGAAAAGGTTGAAATTGGATCAATTAAATTGTTCGATTTTGAATTGAATTTCCTCTTCCATTTACACTAGATTAAGACCTTATTTACAAGCTGTTTATTATCACTTTAAGAATAAGTGGATAATTTTAAATCGGCAGTTAAACAGTTGGCAAAAGTATGCGCTTCGGCAAGATAATTCCAAATTCTCTTTGCAGCTTGACTGACACGGTGGCATTTGTTTTCTACGATCGCCTATTTATGGTATAATATATGTATTTGTACTCGCTTAAAAAAGACTAACAAAATATATGTATAAATAAACGCAAATAAAATTAATGTTCTAATAAAGCAATTTTCTTACAATATACAAAATGCACATATGAATCCCTTAAAAATTCCCTCAATTTAACTTTTACAATTCATCCTAGCTTGATCGAATCACTTTGCATGAGGAAGACTTCAAAAGTGAATGCAACTGAGACGATTGAGAGGATGAATGGCTTCGTGATGACAAAACAGCCCAATCCCGTAAGTCCAAGACCCCGTCGAGCCTCCTTCCCGTAAAATTCCAGTCTTTCAATCTTTATAGTCAAAATTATTAATTACTCTCATTAGCATTTCAGTTTCCCCAAAGTTATTGCAATTTGCAATGGTTTTAAAACCTCAATCGCATATTTCTCCAGCGGGCAGAGTTGCACTTTCTTCTGGAAGTTTTTGAATTCCTCGTGTACCTGGGCTGCGTTAATCGACACGAGAAAAGCCCGGAGGAGAAGGTGAACAAAAGACCAGGCCAGGTACAAAGTGTGTAAATAATGCTTACTTTCCGAGGGCGTTAGCCACATGTGCAGCTATGCAAATCACAATGAACTGTAAAATTACAACTGTTTTGAAAACTTATCCAAGATATTTAAGCTTAAGCTTTCACCTGCATACAAACTGCATACATATTTAGAGTATAGCATCCAAAGATAATTGGGCTCAGCCATTTTTCCACCATTCGGGTGAGGTCGGATATTTCGCTGTAATCGTACCACACGCGGTCCCAGATGCCCACTTCTAAAAATTGACAATCATTTACTGAGCCTCATTATATCTATATGAATATTTTAACGCCAATTTAACATAAACTCTATAACCTTTAATACCATAAGGATCTGCAATGATATCGTCGAAGCGGAAGTAGAGTGCCCGACTTATAACGGCAATTAGGACATCCGCATAGTTCCAAATGTACAGAGCCAACTTGTTCATTACGAGGAGGAAAATGGACACGACGGAATTGTAAGGAACGTACAGCGCCCAGTGGCCATGAGACCTTCTATAGTACACTTCGAGTGCAGATGTGTTGCTGAACGATTCTGGACTTTCTATAAAAAATCGAGAACATTTTTTATTGCATTTGTCGAAATTTGAAGATTCTGCGTAGTTATCTGCATTACCGAACACGGGGAACAGTTTAAAGTGGAACGTCGCATTTTCGAGAATCGCAGAAGTAAGGACGACCGCTGACGACAGGTTGACGAATCGCTTCAAAGTCTTATCCTCGCGTCGCACCTGCAGCTTTCTCCATTTTGCAAAGATTTGCCAAAGTTGGTCCACATTTCTTTGAATGTAATAATATCTAAAGGAGAGAAAATTTATATGGGATGTACCGGTAAAAAGTGAAATTGCAAACTTCTTACAAGAAAGTTCCCAAGCAGTAAAATGCAGGGCTGCCGAAGTCTCCTGCGATCTCAGTGGCTGTTCGGATTGAGTGCGGTTTGAGTAAAGCGATTCCAATGAGATCTATGACGGCAACGGCGCCCAGCATCAGGGGGATCACGCGGATTATTCTGAGGGATAGAGAAATTAAACAAAGAAACGATCAGTTTTCTCTCGAACTTCGGATCAAGTTTCCCCAATTATCGGAAACTTTCTTAAAGATAATCTAGCCGTTTTAAATAGGTTTAATTATATGCAAGACTATATGTCTTGCTGTAAGCATATTTCAACAGAAAGGAATTTTATGTCCATACATTCAATTTTAAATTGTTTTGTGGCAGTTTTTATTGCTTTTTGATGCCAATTCAAATCTTACTTGTCCAAAATCGTTCCAGTAGGATAGACTCCAATAAACTTGCCAAATGTAAGTAAGTGGCGAAGTGATTCCTCCAAATCCTCCTTTTCACCTGCCAGGTTCAATCCCATATTTGTACCTTGATCGAAAGGAGACTCTACCAAACTTGGCTCTGTTTTGGTTGCAAGTGTGCGAACATTGACTGAGAACATGCCTATTTCACTTTCTTAAAATTAAAAACGCTCTTTGAAACTGAAAAAATGTCACATGATGTTTAATCCAGGAATTTGCTTTAATCCTTAAATGATATTCTGTTTGAGATCCTATATAAATCAATGATAATATAAAGTAAAAATACTTTCTCCAGATTAAATCACTCTGCAAATGTTGATCGTGGGCGATCGGAGCAAAATGAGATTGCACAAGTTTTATTCTATACGGATTAGAAGGCTGCAAACTTGAGAACACAAGTTACGTGTACATACTTTTTATTACAAGGTTGGTTTGTTTCGTATTTAGAAAAGTTTTTAATAATGGCAAGGAGAAAGTTTTGCTGTATATAGCTGGTTCAGTAATCATATATTATGACTATGAGTGAGCAAAATAAAATGCGATTAAAATGGTGTATTTACATACACGGCAATTTGAGTTGTTTCTAACTTCGTTGGAGGTGGTAGATAAAGTTATAAAATGAATATGGCCACATTTATGATACATACATAGTAAGCATTATACCTGGAACTATCCTGCCTCATTAACGGTTCGAAAGGGAAAGATAAATGGGGATAAAAAGTAAGGCGTTATCTAAAAGTATAAATACGTTTATAAGTACGACATACATAGTAACTTTAATGAACGAACTTTAGTGATAACACACAAAGTTAAGTTATTGTAGAGAAACGTGCAAATGAAAGACGTAGAAGTGGTTTCAGCGTTTCTCTAGTCAGTTTCCCGAACAAGTTTGCTAGTTTTTGATAATGTCTTGTGCATGATGGATTGTCAAGCTTTCTGAGATGACAGCGCGTTGTGAATGCGGTTCCAGCAAACACTCCATTTTTAAACAGCTTAACAATGCCATGGAAAAAGTGAGTTACGTAAAACGTCGCATTGTACCCATCTCGAACCTAGAGCCGAGTCCCAAAAATGCGATTTTGTCATTTTATCTCTCACATCCATTTAAACTGTTCTTATTCGTCGTCAACAAAAACTTTCTCGCTTGAAATCTGGATGCTGTGTGTGAAAGCCTTTCACAACAAAATCGTTGTTTAACTAACTCCTCCGCATGTACTTTGGCATGGCAGTTTTAGATATTGTCCCCTTTGTCAAACCGAAATGTGACGTGAAATAAATGCGATTGTGACAGGAAAAACTGGATGGAGCATTTTAAGAAATTTTCTCGACGAAGATTGGAGTTTTACAAGATCACAACACAACATATGAATGAAAGGCTTTCAAAATGTCGATTGGATTTGAAAAGTTGCCAACAAATTGATTTCAAACAAGTACTTACTGCCTTCGTCCTTTTCAAAAGTGCCGTTGCCAAAGTCATATGAATGTTCATTCGTTAAGAAATACAAAAAAAAGAAAATAAAGACGAATGTAAATTCTATTACATTTTTCTAACGAAGAGTAGGTGCATGAAGTGCAGGGTAACATGCAAAAGATCTTCACGCAACTTATTACATAAATATATTTGTGGACAGACATAATATAAAATCAAAATGTAATCTAGGTACTCCATAAATCACGTGAAACTTAAATGTCCAAGAGTAAATATGTAAAACTTCGGCTCCTGCAACAGACAACTACAGAAAGCTTTATGAGTAATGAGTATTATCAAGTCACCCCACCCAAGCCCGAACATAATTTGCTGCTACACAACAAAGGATGACAAATTAGTTTTGCCCGTCTTCACACCACACGGGCTCACGAAATTAATTGGATGTAATGACAGGAAAACATCATTACGTATAGACTAACTGCAGACACAAATGAAAAATGACGCCGGTTGTCCATCAATATGACTGACTTGTTACACAAAACTTTACGAGTCGTTGACTTTTCCTTTTTCAACCAACACCTTGTCGAAGAATGTCTATTTGCCAGCTCAAAAAAATACCTCGATTTTTATTCTGGACAATTTTTTGTAAAATTTACAACGATGTATGTAATGAAATTACAAATAACACCAAAACTCAGACATTTCAAACACGGCAACGTGCGTCTTTATTTCCTGATCTGGATGAGCATCAAGTTTTAACAGAAAAGTATAAATCATGGAACAGAGAATTAGGAAATGAATACATTGATCCAGTTCTGTTCTGACAGAGCTGTGTACATCATTTGAAATAGCTTTTTTTAGTTGCATAATTCCCAATCAAGTAAGGCAAGAAAATGTGCTTAAAATGCATCAGATGCATTTCATCGTAATCTTTTAAATTGAAATCTTTGTTTTCAATTTTACTCCTTACTTTCCTTCACAAACTCACGGGGAAGTTAACAATACAATTTAACCGTCATTTCTAGATGGAAAACTAGGCAAAACTCAATGACATTTTTTGCATTACAACAGAGATAACATAAAATCGAATTCGTTTCAACATTTTAAGGTACACTCACTGACATTTCCCAATACTTCTTTCCACTCTTGAATTTAAAATAAGTTAAACGCACTTCCTCTCAAAATTAATTGTGTGTGAACAATCCATTTTAAAAATCCGTCTCACTTGCTTTTACAAAGCAACTTAACCAATATTTTAATTTGCTTTGAGTATAAATAATTTTTAAAGTTAGGAAATCTTTGATTAAACGAATAAAGTCTGATGTCTGATTTTATTATGAAAAGTTACCATCGTTTGTAAATTAATTCCTCCTTTATCTTTTCTCCTGAAGACGATGTTAGGCGGTTGCTTATTCAATCTAAGGCCGAATCCTTCGAGTTCCTTCTCAATGATCCTTTTATGACCCAGAGGCTTGAGGACGTCAAGGACGATGAAGATTAAGCTACATGTGCGTGCCACAGCGATGACCTGCCGACCTCTACCTTTACCATCCTTGGCTCCCTCGATGATACCAGGAAGGTCGAGCAATTGGATCTTAGCGCCTTTGTATTTTATACAGCCGGGGACAGTCGTCAGCGTTGTGAACTCGTATGCTGCCACTTCGGAATATACCCCAGCGAGTGTCGTTAGTAGCGTGGATTTACCCACCGATGGAAATCCTTTTGAAGAATACGCAAATAAGATTTAAAATCACGTCACCATAATAACGAATCCATAATTAAGTAACTATTACAGCAAATTAGGCTCTCTCTCACCTACAAACCCGATACGAGCGTCTCCAGTCTTTGCAACGTCGAAGCCTTCTCCAGCGGGACCACCGCCGCCGCCTTTCGGAGTAATCAGCTCACGACGGAGTTTCGCAAGTCGGGCCTTTAAAAGACCTATGTGGCCAGCTGTCGCTTTGTTCTTCTGCGTCCGGGCCATCTACATTACAAACACGGATAGTTAATTAGTTGTCCACTTGTGCTTCCTTGATTACGAACGTCACAAATTTGTAAAAGCTCTTGAAGCTTACTTAAAGCATCTTACCTCGCCCTCGATTTGAGCGATCTTTTCTAGAATGGTACTCATCTTGACGCCTCACTAAAAATAAGGAGTAATTATAATTTAAATCACGCTATTTATCAGTATATCACATCATTATTCATTAACCCCTTCAACTGCGTACTTTTCACGATTAAAACAATAAAACATAGTGACTACATACTGTTAAAAATAAAATGTTTTTATTGACACGAATTTAATGATTGTCATGTGCACATGTTTACTCACCACTTAATTAACTGTAAACAGTAACGATGAAGCCGGTACTTGATGAATGGCCACTGATTTTACCACGTTAATATTTTCTAACCCAATGAATATAAAAAAATATCTTGACAAACTGGCAAAATTTTGTTAGCAGGTTGTTCTCAAAGTAAATTCCCGTGCCAAGTGGATTTTCGTATGGTCCGCACCGGCTGGAATAGTTTCAGAGTGCCCCATTTGCTGCAAAATGAACAAAGACATTGTTGATGCATTCTCTTTGTTCTCGCTGTCAAGCATCAAACAAAAGGAAAGCCAAACAAATGAAGCAATATTCAAGGCTAAATCCAATTTCCAATTCAAGACAAATTTAATTACCAATTACTAGTCAATGAACTACAGAGCAAATATTTAACGGTTGTTTTAATTTGTGGTGGAGTGAGTTGACGTTGACATGACAAATTGGGGTTTTCTCTACGTTTTTTAATTGGTAACATGGTAATTGGTAATTGGTTGGAATCTTCAGTATTCGTGCTGCATTTTTGATATGAAAAAGTTTAATTTAATTTTTAACTAGTGACGACTCAGGAAAAGTCCCGTCATTTTTTTTATTAAAGTCTAGCTCATTTAGTGGCCATTATTATACACATACTTTGTTGAACTTATCATGTACCCGGTAAACCAATCATTCCACAACTATCAATTATCAAATACTTATTCTAATTAATTGTTAATTAGTAGCACACATTAGATCGATAAACAATGAATATATACAAAGATAATACATAGTATTTACATGCTCTTCAATCGAGATAAATATGACTTGATTTATTTTTTCACGGAGTAATCACATTCGGACCGAGCGCAGTTCCTGGCTTTGCTTTGCCCTTCAGCTGCACCTCATCCGACAACGGACTGCCGTTTGTCTCCTTCATCATAAACACGACAAGGGAGCCAATCACGGAGACCACCGCAAACACAAAGAACGGAAGTGACGGTAAGACTATGAAAGCAAAAATAACGTTCCACAATCAACTCACAATTTCAAAAATATTTTGATCACGCTCATTCATTGATCATAATAATTAAATCCGTACCGGATCCAAGATAAGCAATCTGCGGCGTAATCAACCCCGACACATTAGCACCCAAACCTCCAACGCCCAGGCCCATTGTCCTAACTGCCGTTGGGAATGTCTCTCCGGAGAGTAATCTTGCCGACGCCCGGGTGCAAGCCAGACCAAAAAGTCCGAAGAAGCACCCAACTAAAATAATGTACGAGCTGACTTCGTCCATCGTCAGGAAACAGATGGCCAAAGCGACGAGGAAGCAGGCGCTCAGCGACATTCCAAGAAGGACGGCGCGGCGTCTTCCCAAACTAAAATTAAAACCGACAATTGAAATTTTGTCTTACTTTTTGTAAGTAGGTAATTAGATTTTTATCGGTTTACCCATCACTAGCCGGCATCGAAAACCTCTGTCCTAGCGCATTTGCCAGTCCGGCGAGGGCCAAATTGATGTATGGATTTCCAGGCACGTTGCGCAAATTGTAGCTGATGCCGTAGTAACTCATGTTCCAGGAGAACCAGATGGCGAACAAATAAAGACTTTTGGTGAACAGGGCCTTGCTCTTGATGAAGTCAATGTAGCCAATCTTCTTCTTCCGTTCCGATTCTGAGTTGATCTCTTCTTGTTTTCGGAATGCTTCTAAGACTTCCATTGACACGGGGGTGCGTCCATTGATCTTCGCCATGTATCCGAGGACTTCGTGCGCCGCCTTCATCTTCTTGTTGCGGAGAAGCCATCGGGGACTTTCAGGGAGGAAGCTAAAACCAAGTTAAAAGCAAATGTAAAAAACGTCCAAATGCAAAATATACATAGGTATTGTACAAGTTGTTAAGCTTCTCTTGGCACTATTTACACTTACACAAAAATCGGGATGATAAGAACGTAAGGCACCAAAGTCACGAGGTAGAGCAGTCTCCATGGACGGATAAAATAGCCGATAAGGCTCAAAATAATTATTCCTTCTCCTAAAAATCATGTAAATTCAAATAAATAATCTAAAAATTATGTAAATAAACTATTATTTTTTGCAACTTTTACACATGTATGCATACCCATCGGTCCAATACAGTTTGCCAGAGATCTCCACTTTGGCGTCATGAATTCCATCACAGCCATACATGACACGTTTATGAATCCTATTTAAAAGCCAATTTATAAAATTTTATGAATCGAGTGAATTGCACATTGAAAATCATATTAAATTGTTTTCTCACCACAAAATCCAGCTCCTGCGATGACGCGTGCCACAGCGTAAAAATAAATATTTGGGCTAAGCGCTGACATCGAAGTGCCAATAAACATGAGAATCAGTATGATTAAGTAGGTGCGTCGTCTGCCATACCTTTTGAAGTTAAGTATATAATTCCAATAAATTATTTAATTTTATAAAAGGGGAGGCTCCCAAAATAAAAACCACGTTTAAAGCAAAAAAAAGCTTGATTCAAATTGTCATACCAATCACACATTTGACTTGCAATGATATTGCCGACAATCATGCCGCCCATTAGGCAGCTCGTAAAAATGTCAGGAATCCAGGCTCGGTCACAGTTTAGATCCCACTGGAGAAATCGAACCTGATTAAATTTAATTTTAAATTTGCAATTAAAACTAATAAATTACTAAACAAACCTCGTCAACCAGCGACTCGTATTTGAAAGGTGACTCCAAAACTTGATGAACCTCATCAGCCAAAGATGTGAACGTGGCATGGAGAAAAGATTCAGACTCGCTGGTAACGTTCTCAACGGAATACTCATAGATGTTGGTAGCCGTAGTGATGTTGGAAAGTTCTGGAGCTGAACAATTTACTGCGTTGGAGGACCGTCCTAAAGCAACAACGAATTAAGAAAATGGCCAAAATCTTCCCTCGAGAGGGACTACATCTAGTTACGACATTACTTCCGACGAAAATTGGGATGAAGACGATAAAAGCGGCGGCAATCTCCAGGAATAAGTACGAACACAAAGTTAGTACTTGGAAGGGCCCGAAACACCCTAAATTATTAACAAAAGATTACCATTATTATTAAAAACTTCAGATGTTTTATTCTACATATAATGTAGCAGATCTCAAGCAAAAAGACATTAGGGGCGATTTGAGACTTTCCAAAATGATGTTTATTTTTAGATGGAAACGGCCAAAAATGTATTACCAAGATCTTTCAAAATTTCCTCGAATGTGGGCGCTTTCGAGTTTTCGTTTTCAGACTTTGACATCGATTGAAAGCTTTGTCGACTATCAAAATTTTCTACTTCCGCCTTTGACATTAACCTTGGGGACCCTATGTTATCCTCACTATCCTCAGATGGAATATCTAAACTGGTGACCTTCATTATGAAAAATACGCTTTTTTGGCTAAGTTCTTTTTTTTAAATTATGAGGAATTTTCCTTCATAAAAATGAGATCTAAGGATGAGGACCGCCCAGTCCAATTAGCCTGCTATTAATGTGTCAGTAATATATTAGCCCGGCAAGTGATATTTATATGAGCGCGTTGTCCTCATCAAAATCAATACATGTCGCGCTCCTGTCGCTCCCTTTGTTTCAGCTTTGATTGGTGTAGCTCTCCCCAAGAAATGTTACCTGTCGAATCGTGGGTGTCCATACAAATTTTCCCGGAGATTCCATATCGAAATTCGGATTTAAATAATTGGAATGCCATTATACTTACAAGATGAAAGGCTCGATTGCCTAATCCACAAAAAATTCCATGTTAAATATTTAGTATTTAGGAATTCTTGTGATCCTCTTCTTTTTCTCACTTTGCCCCTGGGCCGATTCTAATTACAATGAATAAGGAAAATGACGCAATTTTTTTCTCTTTTGGTAAATTGACATGATGAGTGACGGTTAAAGCGAGCTCAAAAAATTTAAATGCGAGGTAAAAACTTTGTTTCTCGGGTGGTGGCAGGTTGAATGACAAGCTGTTGTTTTGGCACGAGGCAAAAAGCTCGAAAAGTGATTGGAATATTTATCGTGTGCCATGCAGATTCACGATCGTACTTTCATGATCTCTAAATAAATTATTAATTTCAAAAATATTACATTTGCAGTCATAAAAGTCAAGTTCATGGGTACGTGCGGAGTCATTGCACTGGCTGTAACTGGATGATGCTTTTTGGACTGACAATGGATGGGAATGTGGAACCAGGAAATAAAAATTAAATATTGAATTAATGTCTTGAGATCTCTATTAGATCATATTAATTCCGGCACAAGGAAAACTGCTTCCGAATTACATATATGTAATTGAAAACAAAAAATGTTTTACATTAAATATCATTCTTATTACCGCCTTGTTCGCAGCAAATACCATGTGAATAATGCTTTGTCAATCGAAAAAATATATTCTTAATGTGCTCACATAAATCTACATCTGACTCTATTTTAGGCAAATTGCAACTAAATGAATGATCGTTTGACATTTCATTCATTTTAAATGGTTCATATGCAAAGAATTTGTATAAGCCGTATAAGAATAAGCCTATTTAAAAAATACGATCATTGCGTGATACTCCAGATGGGATTTTATAAATGTCACATGAAGCGATTCTCAAACATTTGTTTTGCGTTTCAATATAAAGTCTGAGTGTCTATAAATCTAAGTCTAAGTCTATAATATCAAGACTGAGTGTATTATTTTAAACTCTAAACGTTAGGCCGAAGAACTCGCTCTGTGAGATGCTTAATGTAAATGAACTATTATTATGATGTAATAAAGACCATTATTATTATTATTTATGAAGCATTTCTTTGAATGATTTCTTTGCAAGTGAACAGATTTTTTGCCTATATCATCCGTTTCGTCCATCATACATTATTCGTGTCAATAATTACAATGGAACATGTAACTTTGACTCTGAATCTGAGCGGCATCATAGGCCTGCATACAAAGTATTTTATGCTGCACTGTCAGTCGCATGACCATTGCAAATTAATACCTACTGTACCCCCAACTATACTACAGATGCCTTACTTCAACTTGGAAATAGAATAGCTAATTTAGGCACGCCAAATTAAATGAGTAAAATTCATTAAATCTCCAAGTTAAAAATACCATGCATGTAGAAGAACTGGCTTTATTTCTCATTACTTTCTTTGCAAAAAAAGGTTACGTAAACTTTATTGCCTGAAGCTTCATTTTTTATTACATTTTCCGCACATCAATTGACAGCTTGAATGAATTTGCATTCTTAAATAGATTGCTTTTGCATTGATGGAAAAAGATTGCCCTTTCTGGCCTTTTGCTCACAAACTTGGCCCGTTGGCCTAGTCTTTTCTTCAGATCTTCTGAATCAGATGGACCAAAAACCAAAAAAGGTTTCACGAGTGCATTTTACTTTTTGACTTGTGGCAGGAATAATAAGCACCTGCTACACAGACAACTGAAAGAGTTTGAAAAGTGAGTGTACAAATTTTAAAAAAATGCCATCAATTACGAGTTCCAACATGGATTCGCCAATTCCTTTCCTAAAATGTCGCGGGTCCTATTTCGAAGTTGGATTGCAAATTGTAAGCTAATACTGATTATTTTGGCTTTTCCCTTACTAAATCCAATTGGAGCAAATATGTACATATAAATCTCGTGTGCTTTTTGCTAGGGAACACACTTTAAAGACATGATTCAAGACCTTCTGCAAAACTGGGCGTATTTCAAAAGCGTCATTCTCAAAGCCGGTGAAACTCCAGAGGGACAGTATTTAATGCAGCAGTCTTTAAATCTGTGCCGAAAAAAGTTTCCTCAATATGTTATTGAGCTTGAAGGGATGGCCGAAGGGGCGGAAATTGAGTTTGACAAGGTTAAATTTTTATATTGCCCACTGCAAGATTTTCATATTATCATGCATGATTATATGAAAATCATCAACATGGAATTATGCAATAACTAATTAGTTTTCCCTTACACAGCTATTCATGCTGAATGTTGACTCGATTCTGGAGACCTTAGAACCAGATGTCGATTCCAACGAAGCCAAGATGGGAATTACTGGATGTACATCGATATTGTGTAACCAGGATGAAGTAAAGTTTTAATGAGAAACTTGTAAAAAAATCCATATAATTTTTATTTCGAATTTATTAGGCGACTTTCTAGTTCAAATCTTAAAAGACTCATTGTTTGTGTTTATCTCGTCCCTTTCATCTACAGGCATAGGCCATACGAAAACGGACCAGTGCCAAATAGCCCCAAAACCCCCTTTGAACGCGTTTTGCGACTAAATTAAAGAAAAATTTAATTACGCCAGCAATTTATCTGGGGTTTTGAACATCGCTATTTAT